>JBAMBO010000821.1:0-30767 GCA_037044535.1 Lordiphosa magnipectinata
CATACCAAAGGCAGAAAAAGTCTCGCATGTCTAACACTGGAGAGACTCATAGATGCCCATCTAAGGAGAGACAATAGACCCATCCACTCTGTCTCTAGCGCAGCACGTATACAGCAAGGGAAGGTCAACCGAAACAGCACTCTACTCTCTATTCTGAGATATCACTCGAGGCTAAAGAATATGCGCTTACGGCATTCCTCGACATCAAGAGTGCTTTTAACAATGTTCTATCCAACGCTTTCCCCTGTGCCTTGACAAATCTAAATGTGGAGGCACCCCTGGTGGAGTTCATCCGACTCATGCTTACCAGCAGGGTGGTTAACTCGCAACTAGGTGATGCTTGCGCAAGAAGGTGTTCTTTCGCCATTTCTTTGGGTGGTGGAATCGTGGAGACACACGGTGATAGCGTACGCGAATGACGTTGCCATAATCACAAAAGCCAATTTTCCTCACAGTCTCTGCCATCTGATGCAGGAAGCACTCTCAACACTTTCAAATTGAACGACACAAAATGAGCTTTGAGTCAATTCAACCCAAATTGAACTCGTTCTCTTCACCCGCAAGTACGTTTCTAAATAGCAAATACTGCACTTTTCTCGTGCAAACGTGCGATTGGTCGTAAATGGGGACTTGACCCTGAAATAGTCCATCACTAATATACGGAATCTTTGTATGGTGGCCGGCTTTGAGGGAACCCTTCCGTCCCCAGAACTATAACAAAGGTTTAACGTAGTGCTGCACTATGCATGACTGGTGCATTGCGTAAAACCCCAACAGATCTTGTGGGTAGAGAAATCGCCAGTAACATCGCTCTTAGGCTGAGAGAAAGCGGTACCTGGAAAAATAGTAACTCTGGAAACTCCTCTATACTTCTACATCAAGTGGCGGTACCGCCAATGCTTGACTACAGCATCCCAACAATAACGTTTACCACCAAGTATAAAGTCGACTCACTGCAAAACGAATGCCATCCATTTCTACACTGATGGCACCAAACTAAATGGACAGTTAGGAGTAAAAGTCTTCAGTCCAGAGCTCGAGATTAAAACTTCAATTCGACTTCCTGATCATTGCAGAGGTTGTAGCCATCCAGAAGGCTACCCACCTTCTGGAAACCCTCGCAATCGAAGGAAGTAAAGTATTCATTTTCTCAGATAGTCCAGCTGCATTAGAAAAACACTTGACAGTTATATTAACAATACCAAAACTCTTACGGAGTGCCGCAGATCTCTTAATGAGATGTCTCAGATTAATCTGGTTTGGGTGCCTGGACACTGCAACATTGAAGGCAACGAGATGGTTGACCACCTCGCTAGACTTGGCACCATCACTCAGCTCCTACCGTATAAGAGCAACATAGGGGTGCCTCTTGCGACCTTTAAGCTAAAAACAAAGGAAACTACCCATCGCTGGCAAACGATTCACACATGTGAAGTATCTATTGTAAAATGATTTGCATTTACCCTATTTTCCTCCACCTTGCACCACTGTGCAGCATTATGGCTGATGGAGAAATAAGTTTAGCGTTTATTTTTTTTTCGATTTTTACTATGTGGGTTGTAAAATTCGTGTGTTTGCATTTTAGTATGCAGCGCATTCAGCGGTAAATAGTTTTCCGAGCACGAAAAATGTGGAAATTACATACGCTTAGACACAAGACTTGACTAAAGAGACGACCGCATGTGAGATATTTGTGTATTTTTTTTTGATGAATGTGCACAGCTGAAGCTAATGGCTTCAGTTATGGAAAGTTTGATTTATGGTTATGATTTTTCGATTCTTTCAAATTCCATTTTAATCGTTTAATTGCTTGTGGCCCGCACAGATAAGCCCTTTTGGACACTTGGATTTGAGCAATTTGAGAGCACGCAATATGCCTACATCAATGGCACCACCGCCATTATGTGCGAGGCACAGGCCGAGCCCCCCGCCACCTTCACCTGGTATCGCAAACAGAAGCGGCTGCATAGCAATGAGAAACTCTACACCATCGATGCGGACAACTACTGGTCACGACTCACTATTCGCGTCCAAGATGCCAGTGTGTTTGATAACTATCGCTGTCGCGCCTCCAATCACTTGGGCAGCATCGAGCGCACCAAGAAACTAGAGCAGGGCGAGAAGCCCCCACCGCCAGTTATCTTTCAGTTACGTGGCTTCAACTCGAATACCTTCGATGTGGATGTGAGTGTGCAACGCGGTCAGGAGCGTGGCCGTATGGATGTAAATGGATATCGCATTGAGTATATGACTGAACTGGAATTCAAAACGGACGCGGCCAAATGGACCAATGCCAAACGCAAGGACTTTCCCTTTGAAGAAGGTAAGTGGACTGGAGTGCTGGTGTGTTGTGTTAGCTGGCCCATTGAAATCACATTTCATTTCGATAGGTGCCACCTTTCTCATAACCAACCTGGAACCCGATACCAACTATTTGATGAGAGCCGCCTCGCGTAACCGGGCCGGTTACAGTGACTACACCAGAGTGGAAAAGTATAAGACACTGTCACTGGAGCCACGCATTGCGGGTGCCACTAGTTTGACCATCACCCAGCTGCTCTTTGCTCCCGTGCTGGCCATGTGGATAGTTTGGCATTAAATCGGATGACGTACCTAGCGGAACCGTTTCAACTCACAACTAAACCCTTACCCTCTGTGCTTTGTTTAACTTTAAGGTGTACTTTTCGGTCTGATTTGCTATATTTCTTAAGTTCTCGGACTATTTGTTTAAGCAGATGTTAATGTTACTTATAGGTTTATCAACAAACAAACAAAAGTTTCTTTTAGCTTTTATGCCTGAACTTTGAATCAGCCGGAGAATGACGAAGGGAAGAGTGCTGGCTAGCCAAAGTAAATATATATATATATATGCAAATTTCATATATGTAATTAAAATCCTCATAGTCTTTAGTTTGTAATTAAAAAAAAAACCAATTCAACTTTAGCTCAGTGAAGGTTAATATCTAGAATGCCAATCAATATCGTTTTCACACTGGTTGCAGCTTCGCAGCAGCTGTGAGAATGATTACAGTCAATGTGAAAAGAGTTTACAAATCGAAATAAAAGTTTAATAATTTAACTAACGATCTATGTTTGCTCATAACTATTTAAAAAAAAGCATTGTAAACGAAACTAAACACACAAAATTCAGAAAATAACGAAAATCGGGCTCTGTCGAGGTCATATGAAAGCTGTCTCATTTTGTCTTAACATTACTGTTTCAAGAAACGAACGGTGCTATCATCAGTAAGCTAATCGCTGAATCCCAGACTATCCAACCACCTACAATTGCAATCAATACTATATAGAGTTTAAAAAAGGTCGCTTTATGGTGGAATTCCATAGCTGGTGGGCTGACCCTGCATAAAGTGAGAGAGCTTTTGACCAATTTTGCATTTTCTCATTTCTTAGGCTTTAGAGCTAGGTACTCAAACGCTGACAAGATTCAGTTTCGATTTACTCAGTCGCCCTTGGTTCGATGACTCAGAGTTGTAATCTTCTGTATCGAACCGACATGGTCGGCGTCGATTTCCTGATGAAATGCGAACATTCTATCGAAAGCTGTCAAAAACTGTAAGTAACAAATGAGCGGCCTCGGAATTTGTGTATGCTTTAGCCCGAAAAGGCACTTCCGGTTGCGCTACCTTGTAGTTATTGTGTCATGCTGCTATGCTATGACAATAAGTATGGACCTGTCAACTTATTTTTATAATAACAGCTAATAAATTGTCAAAGGAAGTCTTCGAATTATGAAACTTGTTTGATAATTGTCAGAGCTACCAATGAGAATTCAACACACAATGAAAAAAACTAAAGCAAAGAAGACTAAAGAACACAACTACAATAATTGGGAGAGCTGCGAGGTGGACAAGCAAGTGGAGCCGATCAAAGTTTGCAAGTTGGAACCACTTTTATAGAATCTGACCAATAAAAAGCATTTCGATAAAGGCAGCTTCATCACTTGTGGCGAAGAAACTTTTCGGTATGCTTCTCCCGCTGTTATGGCTGATATGCCATTTACCCAATGTATGCACACCACACGAGTCCAAACCTCCGTAGCCTCCACAGCCCACGGCCAAACAGCCCTAAGCCTTTGCAGTCTCCACAGCCCATACTTAGTTGTGTCTCCTCCGGCTTACTGTGGTAGATTCCGTTCCGCCTTTAAATCCGTGTTCTGTGATCTGCCTCTAGTTCATAGAGCTGGCTGTGACCATGAATATTACCTCTGATTTAATATGCTAATTTTGATCATCCGATGCGTTTGGGTTTGGGGACAACGACAACGTTATAGCACTATGACTCAGTGGTCAAGTTCTACTTCCACAGGCCACAATAAAGTACCTTGCTTATAGCTCCTGCCCCTCAAAAAATGCTTTCATGAAAGAGTCCATGGCTTTGCCGGTGACCTCTGAATTTCCCCCAGTGACTTCCATTTTCAATTTTAAGCACTCTTTTATTATATTTGATTAAGACCGCCAATTTGAATCAGTTGCCTGTTCACACTACATTGTTAGAGCGGCTCTGACAATTATCAAACAATTTACGCTCTGACAAAATAGTCAGTGTCTGAGTACATAGCTTTAACCCTTTTTCAAAAGTTTTCTTAAGCCCCGTACTGAGAACGACAGAAAATTCCATTCGTCACACTATTTAATATAATTAGAAACACCTTGGCTTTGCTTTGATGCTCATGTGCTTTGAGAAAGTGTTTCTTTTTGTGTGAAAGGAATTGTCTGTCATTCTAAGTTAAAGCCCTTAAGGCATATGCTCAGATGAGATAAAAATTTAGTTCGGCAATATATTTCATATAAATAGGACTGCAGTTCAAAGGTAATCAGATTTCAAACTGTTCAAAATTGTTTCTATTTATATGAAATATAGTGCCGAACTAAATTTTTATTTCATCTGAGAAAAGGCCTTAAGCTGAGAACTATATTTGTCATTAGTTCACAAATATGTTAATCATCATTTACTAAGAACGTTTATGCTAAGCTCATTTTGCCAAATTATTATTTCATGAAATGAGTACAAAAGTGAGTGCTTAACGACCAATTCATGAATTCGACATGCAGACGTAAGTGTATTATGTGTGAAAACGAATTTCAATTCATGAAATGCTGAGGCGCAGCCAACTTAACGTTGCGTTGGTGCTGTCAGTTCTACCAAACAGCTGATTGTTTTGAGAAATTACACAAACTGCATAAAAAGGAACAAATTTAATATTGCAAATGGTAGAAATCAAGAATTTCATAGCATAAACGTAGAAAATGTTGCATACCACAAATTCTAACTTAACCGAACTCTGTTAGTACAGCAGCTGTTAAAGTCAGCTTATGCTAACGAATGATTATTAAAAACTAAGACATACTTCCCTGCTGTCGTGTGTAAACTAATCTTGGTGTCCTTGTATTCGTGAGGAAAAGTCTTAGCAAACTTTGCTTAGTCTGTGACTTTTTGCACCATGTAGAGTCATGACTAGACATCGGATTTTGCATATTTGCATATTTTGAACCGCATGTCCGATTTAAGTTCTGATTGCACACATCTTATTATACCCTTGCAAAGGGTATTATAATTTTGCCCAGAAGTTTGCAACGCATAGAAATATTCATTTCCGACCCCATAAACTATATATATTCTTGATCAGGGCGACGAGCTGAGTCGATTGAGCTTTGTCCGTCCGTCTGTCTGTCTGTCTGTCTGTCCGTCTGTCTGTCCGTCTGTCTGTCCGTCTGTCTGTCCGTCTGTCCGTCTGTTTCTACGCAAACTAGTCTCTCAGTTTTAAAGCTATCGAGCTGAAATTTTGCACAGAGTCTTCTTTTTACTGCACGCTGATAATATGTCGGAACCGACCGGATCGGATGACTATATCTTATAGCTGCCATAGGAACCATCGGTAAAAAAATGGGTTATAGTGAGAAAAACTTTTTTGTTCTTATTGTTAGCGTTCCCAAACACGGTCATTATTAATATTAAAAGCTTTCAAACAGATTTGCAAACTTTGGTCAAAATCGGATGACTATATCTTATAGCTGCCATAGGACCGATCGGTCGGAAAATGGGTCTTACTGAGAAAAACTTTTTTGGTTTCTATGTTAGCGTCCTCAAACTCGTCCCTTATTAATATTATATGCTTTCAAACAGATTCGCAAACTTTTATCAAAATCGGAAGACTATATCTTATAGCTGCCATAGGACCGATCGGTCGGAAAATGGGTCTTACTGAAAAAAAATATTTGTTTTCAAGTAAATCGTTCTTAAGGTCGGTGATTATTAACACTAAACGCTTTCAAACTAATTTGAAAAATTTGGTCGAAATCAGATGACTATATCTGCAGGCTGCCATAGGACTTATCGGTCGGAAAATGAGTCTTAGTGAGAAAAACTTTTTTGTTTTCAATTTTATCGTTCTTAAACTTGGCGATTGTTAATTTGATATGTTTTCAAAAAGATTCGCGAAATTTGGTCGAAATCAAATGTTCATCTGACGGAAAATCGATTTAAGTTAAAAAAAAGTTTTTGATTTTTATCCAAGCGTTCTTAAACTCTGTCATTTCAAAAACAGCTTTTGCAAGGGTATAAAAACTTCGGCACAGACGAAGTTAGCGTGGCCTTCTCGTTTTTATTGATCAATGATCTAGGTCCGCTAAAAGCAATTTTGCATAAATTGCATATTTGCATACAAAAATATGCAAAATATGCAGAATATGCTAAATATGCAAAAAACCTTTTTTTATGAAATTACATAATGATTCTGTGCTAACCATTTTCTGATTTTGTTGCAAATCTGTTGGAACTTGTAAATTAACGTCACCAATTCAACTTTTAATCAATTTAAATGCCGAAAATGAGTGATAAAAGCACACTTTTGAATTCAAAAATGGCTAAGAGATTTGCTATCAAACTGTTTTGCAATACTTATTTACAAAGCAGGCAACCGGCGTGCGTTGCTGCGCCATCTTTAGAATTTTAAACACAATACGAAGAAGTGAAGCTTAATAGACAATTGCCATCTATTAAATTTTCATGAGAATCTAATCTCATTAAATTTTTTTCCAAATTTCCCGAGTTTTTGGTCCGTGTGATCTTCACCTCCTATTTGCCCGTCTATATACCAGTCTTCGTGTCAATCTAAACTAACATAAGAATTTCGCAAATGTTAAACCGACACCTCCTATTTACCCGTCTTTAACAGCCAACTATTTAATCTGAACTAATCATAAAATTTTGTATATATCCGGATTTTTGGACCGCTTGATCTTGACCCATCAATTTACCTGTCTACATTATAATCTAACTTATGCAAAAGTCTTGTAAACTTCGCATCTTTTTGGACAGTGGAATCTAACCATTTACGCTTTTACAATTGCCATCTTAATGATTCCAAAACTCATAAAATTTTTCAAATTTCGCGAAAAATCTAATCTCAAATTATGATTTTGAAATTTTTGCGATTTTTTTGACAGTTTATAATGCTGTCTATTAAGTCTTCATAATGATCTTTGGTCATATGAAAAATTGGCAAATTTCGCGATTCTATTAACCGCTCGATCTACACCTCCTACCTTTACACCCGTCTACATTGCCATCCATAAAACCTTCATAATAATATTAGGTCATACGAAATATTTTCAAATTTGGACCTGTTCAATCCACGCCTCTTATTTACCAACACCTGCGCTTTCGTAAATGCTAAAATAAAAATTTGACCAATTTCGCGGCTTTTGGTCTATGCCTCTATCCAACCTTCATAGTTATCTTAGGTCTTTTGAAAATTTTGAAAATTTCGCGATTTTCTTCACCATTTGATCCACATCTTCCTTCCATAAAATCTTCATAAAATTCTGAAATGAATACACAATTTGAAAACTTTCCAATATTTAAGAACTTTCAGGGTACACCATTTATTTGCTCGGTCTACAACTTCCATTTAACCGTCTATGTACGCCATCTATGTATATATTTTTTATAATAATCTAAGCTCAAGAATGCGAATTTTTTTAATTGTCGCCATTTTTATAAATTTTTTATAGAAATACATATTTACTTACATTTTATGCAAAATATGCAAAATTTGCATATATTAAATATGCAGTTTTCAATGGAAAGTGGGTTTTTAAATTAGCATAATTCAAAATTATCACCTCAAACATCCTTCATTTAAAAAAGTGCATAAAATCCGAAGTCTTGTCATGACTACCACTTCCGTTTCAACTCCTGTCAATAAAATTGTATTTGCCGGAAATGGATACCAAATTTAAATATTTAAAATTTTCCAAAAACACTTCCTAATGTGCTTTAGATGTCTTACCAATAACTTAGACCCATAAACTTTGATCAATTGTGAAGATATTAATTAATGACAGAAAATTCGGAAAATTTCTTTTAGTTCTGATATATTTGACGTTAAGTAATCACTATACAATGTGACTCTTTTAGTGACCTCTATGAATATCAATCTAAGAACTTTTGGCTGGCTTCAGGTCAATAAGTTAAGTTATCAGATGGGGCGCACACGCTCCAAAAGCTTCTGCGACTTGTCGTTTGTTGCTGATGTCGAATTTTGCTATAAGCCTGCCTTTGTGATTCCCAAGCGGTTATTGCAATGCTGGCCTGAGGTAGCTTCTGCTAACTCGCTGAAGCTGGGCAAAGACTGCTAATGATTGAATTGTAGTGAATCATGAAATAGCCTGCCTCCTGTGTGGTGTGTGTGTCTTGCTTTAGAAAAGTTATGAACAGAAACATTGAGCTGGAGCCAACTAAAAGTTCTATGGTTAAGCAATACATTTTTTTGTTTTCTGAAACCTTTTTGATTAGTTTCGTTAATTTATCTGGCAGTACTCTATGGGCAGCCACACCTTTCTAATGTAATACACAAAAGTGGTTTATAGCTATGGGCAATTGGACCACACAAACTTTTTAAGTCGCAAACAAAAAGAGTTTCCACATTCTAAAAAAATATTGCCATAAATGATTTCGGAAATCTTAACACTTTAGAAATATTTTAAATTTTAGATTTGAGAATATTTAAGGTCAGTTTTCCAATCTTTCGTAAATATTATTATATGCTCATTTAGAACAATTCATGATTAATTTAAGTTACATTTTTTCTTAAAACTTTAGAATTATCTTTCTTGAGCTAAACCATGTAAATTAAGTTGATATACAACTAGAAATAAAAATAATTAATGCAAATATTATAAATTACTCATAAACTCTTCAAGAGTACTTTAACTAATCAGACGATTACTTATTATAGCCAGATTGCTTGGTCAAAGGTATGGACAAATGTGTGTGTACTATAGAGCCGTGCTTTCGATTCCATTGTTATATCTCATATCTGCCACGCTCAGCCATTATTTTTTTGTTAGCAGGTCTTTTCAACTATAAATTTTTAAATCTCTCAATCCAAATGAATTCGCAATGCATTAAAAAATCTGTATCCAATAAAACCTCAAATAAATTAATAAACAACATTTAAAAGAGCTTAACAAAAGCATTTGTAAACTTGATATATCCAAGTATAACATTTCGGGCTATTTTTTATTGATAAACCGAAGCCAAAAAACAAACATTACCCAATGTAAATTGTCAAACAAATAGTGTTTACATGAAACTCTACCATTTTTGCCAAAATAGAAATTAAAAAGAAAGCAACAACAACAACACATGTATTACAAAACCATATTTAAATAAAACGATAGGCCCTTGTATTTTACAAAACTGGAATGGAAACAACAACAAAAAGTGTGTAATCTGTATGCCAAATGTTCAAATATTTTGTGTGGTTTTAATTTGTCCAAATATATAAAAGTAAACTAAAAAGATTTTTAATTAAATTGAACAAAATGGCCTCTGAATCAGGTAATCATTTAATTGGAAAGTGGAGAAACTGGGTCACGCATTAAAGTCAAGGGGAAGCTGCAACATAAAATTGGCATATTGAAATCATTTTTCATCAATAATGTTTTGATTTAACTGACAAATCAGACTGGCATTCAGATAATTGACTATTTTTAATTTTTTTGGTAAAAGCGCAACAGAAAAAAAAACATGAACTCACTCGAATGCAATTCGATATTATCAAATCAAACCTCAGCTGAGGTGCAGCATCAATTATTAAGACACTGGATTCTATATGACGAGTTCTTAAAGAAATTGGGAAAAAGGTGACAGACAGCCTTAACAAAAATATGGGAAAATTAATGTAAATTTATTTGAAAAATTCCACCCCCTTTGGCAGCTTGGATTCTGGAACAGCGCCTAACTGGCAAATGAAATCTGCAATACATGAAGTACAGGAATTGATGCGGAATGGGTCTAAGGGGTCAAGAATTCAATCTACTGACAAGAGTGCGGGTAGGTAAATACTATATACTAGGTCAAAAGGTAAAACTACTCTTGCTTGCAATTTACTTGTAGATAATATTTAGAGGTTGGACATAGTTATTTTCAAAAAATGGTGTGGTACTCGTTTTGGAACCTAGGTTATCGTGACACTTCACATTTATTTCTAATCCAGGGTGCATACCTCAAACTGAAGATTCAAACAAAAGGATGGGGTCCAGTTCGGGTTCAGGCTCAGGAGGTCCCAAGTTTAGATGTTTTGATTCATGGTCCGTTTACGTTTTTATATACCCCTTACTCGTAGAGTAAAAAGGGTATACTTAAGATGTGCAAGTGTATGTAACAGGCAGAAAGCATCATTTCCGACCCTATAAAGTAAAGTAAAGCTTGATCAGCATCAACAGTCGAGTCGACATAGCCATGTCCGTCTGTCCGTCCGTATGAACAAAGAGATCTCAGTGATGGTAAGAGATAGATGTTTGACATGTATGGGACATATACTTCTTATAGTTGCAGGCTATCTTCTATCTTCCACAGTTTCGTACACAGATGTTTCTTACCTTCTAGAGATATCTAGTAATCAAAATTATTTATCGATTTGCTGAAGGAATGATAAAGATCGGATCGGGTGTATCCTTCACACAAGTTATGAACAAAAAAGGCCCTTTAACAAACAGATTAACAGATTATAGTCTTGAAACCAGGAGAATCGGTGTTAGAATCTTAACCCAAGATTATATTCTTAATTTTAATCTTGGATTAAGATCGCTTATACTTTATACTTATACTCGACTTTAAGATGAAACAATCTCGTTGTCTAAAATGACAAAGAAAAGACAAAAATAAATTATATTCACAATTTTTATACCCTTGCAAAGGGTATTATAATTTTGACCAGAAGTTTGCAACGCATAGAAATATTCATTTCTGCGCCCATAAACTATATATATTCTTGATCAGGGAGACGAGTTGAGTCGATCGATCTTTGTCCGTCCGTCTGTCTGTTTCTACGCAAACTAGTCTCTCAGTTTTCAAGCTATCAAGCTGAAATTTTGCATCGGATGACTATATCTTATAGCTGCCATAGGATCCATCTGTCGAAAAATGCGTCTTAGTGAGAAAAACTTTTTTGTTTTCAATGTTAGCGTCCTCAAACTCGTCCGTTATTAATATTATATGCTTTCAAACGGATTTGCAAACTTTGGTCAAAATCGGATGACTATATCTTATACCGATCGGTCGGAAAATGGGTCTTACTGAAAAAATCTTTTTTGTTTTCAAGTAAATCGTTCTTAAGGCCGGTGATTATTCATATTAAACGCTTTTAAACTAGTTTGAAAAAGTAGATCGACATCGGGTGACTATATCTTATGGTTGTCATGGGACCGATCGGTCGAAAATGGTTCTTAGCAAGAAATTTTTTTTGTTTTTAATGTTAGCGTCCTTAAACTCACTGATTACTAATTCTGTATGCTTTTAAATAGATTCGCAAATTTTGGTCGAAATCGGATGACTGTGTCTTACAGCTGCCATAGGATCGATCGGTCGGAAAATGAGGCTTAGAGAGAAAAACCTTTTTTGTTTTCAATTGTATCTTTCTTAAACTCGGCGATTGTTAATTGGATATGATTTCAAAAAGATTCGCGAAATTTGGTCGAAATCAGATGTTTATCTGTCGGAAAATGGATTTAGTTACAAAAAGTTCTTAAACTCTGAAGTTTCAAAAACAGCATTTGCAAGGGTATAAAACCTTCGGCACAGACAAAGTTAGCTTGGCCTTCTCTTTTTAATGGTGAGTGGTGGGGTGGGTCCCCAACCGTGCGGAGTGGTTTTAGTTAATAACACAAATTTTGTTCTTTCTGTAAAACTTATAAAAATGCTAAGTCTTTATTCGCCCTACTGGGACTCGAACTCAGTACCTCGGGAGACTAAACACACGAAATGGCATTTTATTTCGACGGTACAAATGGTTCAAATGTGCCTTAGAACAACGATTTCGTGGTTCGAATCCAAGTAAGGGCGGATTGCATTGCAACCAAATCTCTGACTGACTTGATTTTCGATGCTCAACCGTTCTCACTGGCAGAACTTTGGCTGTCGTCAGTGTGTGTGACTTTGGCCCCCGTTGGCTATGGCTGGCCTGCCCTGTTCCAGAATTCATATAGTACTTGGCTGTAATAACTAACTAGTATGCGTTGAATTAACTGTCAATTAGCAAAAGCCACTTTGATCTAACAAAATATATAGCGGAGAGCCGTCTTTAGACTTTCTGTAGTTAGTTTCCTCAGTTCGTTCTAGTTCTTCAACGAGGCAGCATCTAGATTAAAAAAAAATATTTTCTTTTCTTAAAAACAAAATATGCTTTATTTCTTTTCTATTATTTAAATTTATTGATCATCCATTGAGATGAGTATTTTGGCGGTACGTAGGCTTATAATGTCATTTGAAGCATCTTCCGTTTCTTCTCCTCCCTCACAGAGCCGGTGAATGCCGGCAAACTTTACCGTTTTTTACATTTTTTTTTCCTTTACAATCATTTGACTTTGTTTACTTTTGGCCGCTGGTTCTTCTTCTGTTCAAAAGGGCTTCGTATGTATTCTAAATTGCATTAAATAAATAATTATTTCATTATTAAAACTATAAATCATCCTGATAACTGACCTCGCTCGCTCGCCATATAAATGAAATCAAATGAAATGAAATGAAATGAAACAATTATGATGGGTAGCACCGGCCGCAACGGCGATGGGAGCACTTCTCACACTTTGTGGCTTTTTAGCCACTTTGTCTCGCTTCTAACTTAAACTGATCAGATATATACAATCTTTGGGGGTACAGTGTATGTTATAGTCTGGATTGACCGACTTACTTTCTTGTTTTTATATGGAGTTTTTTTTATTTTCTATATTGTTTCGAAGATATGGACTTCATGAAAACTCAAATGTTAAACTATCTATGTGACTTGTCGGTGAAATATTTAAGTTTAATTTTAACGAGAAAAATACACCACAGATGCATTTGCTGATTTGGATGAAATGGTAAACTTCCCTTCATTACTGAAACTAGAAAAAAACATTTTAGAATCCAACCTGAATTAACCTGTAGATTCCGATTTCAGAACGGCTTGCAGACCTCAGTTTAAGTGATTTTTGATAAGATTTTCTTACACTGAGAAAAAATCAATCTAAAAATCAAGATGATAGTCTTAAAACGAGACGATACGGTGTCAGAATTCAACAGAGTTAAGTTAATCTTAACCCAAGATAATAGTCTCAATTTAAATCTTAATCCAACAATCTTGAAGAGACGAAAATAAATTAAATTAAGCATTTTTTGTGGGTGCGAAGCAGTGTTTAAATTGCTTCTGTCGAATTAGCAAAAGTTACAAAATTTTTGCTTTTCATAGCTTCGACTTTTTTCAACTTATCAATATGAACTCTTGCTTCTGCTTTTGCTTTTGATGAAAACCGAAGACACAGCCAAACGAAAGACCAAAAACGATTATTGAGAAAAATGAAAGCAGACGTCGCTTTATGATTTTGCTGATGATTTTATTCAGTGCCGTAAGTCGAAGCAGCAGCATGTGTGTCTACGGCAGCGCTGTCACCACGATATTTCCCTGGAATTTACCAGCCGCCAAAATTTAACGCGACCCAACAACACCATTTGTATTTTTTAGCGCGCTGTTGTTACCTTCAACCGAGCCCAACCGACTAACGGTAAATGTTTCATTCAGGGGTGTTCTGGAAATCTCTAGAGATTTTCGTATAAACGATTGCACTTCGAACTTTACTTGCACTACTTTATTTGTGAAGTGAAAAGAATAAGACCGGTTACTAGATCATATGGAAGGGAAACCGTACGCATTAAATCTCCTTGGCTTTGAGCAGGCGGTTTCATAAGTCTTTACTTTCGTCATCTAATCTAGTAGCCCGGCATTTTTGTGCCCCTTTACCTATAAAGTCAAGCACCTATAATATGAAGTGCTAACGTTTATACGAAAACCTCTAGAGATTTTTGGGACACACCCGATTGTGTGTTGAGAGAAATAACGTGCCGGACCAAAACCAAAATGCAAAAGCAGAAAAGAGATCTGAGTGTCTTCTGTTGCGCTTGCACTACCATCGACTTCTGAAAGCGCCATAGAACAAAAGTAAAATCAAAATGAAAATCAGAAATGGATAAAGCGACGACGACTGCTGCTGTTTCCTTTTTCTTGAAAATCATTTTTGCTTTTGATTTTGATGCGGGCTATGGTTTTATCAAAAGCAGAAGCAGAAGCAAAGCAGACGAAATGAAACTTATTGCCGTTTTTTAAACACTGGTGCGAAGCATCCTTCGTGTGTTTGGCGGGGGTGGGGGGTTGTGTGTGTTGTTTGTTTTAGTTATTAACATTTTCTTCTTTCCGAAAAACTTATATAAATGTAAATTATTAACCGCCGCTTCTGTGACTTGAGCTCAGTACCTTTTGCGGACTGAAACAACCACACCACCGCTTTACCATCGAGCGTTAACTGTTAGGCTCATTCAGTTGCAGTATAAGAGTCGAGATTTTTGCAGGCCGAATTCTAATACTGCAACTGGTTGGCTTTAACAATTGCCACCCGGTGGTAAAGTCGGCTAAGCGGCTGTGCCAAGCTTTTAACTATGTGCCTTAGAACGAAAAGATCGTGGTTTGAGTACCTAGGAGAGGGGTGGGTTGCATTGCCACCGAAAACTGTTTATTTTTTTTAACAAAATAAACCCATAAATAACATAAAATTTTTCAACTGAAGCTTTACAGAAAATGTGGGATTTCTACACGTTTCTACACGTAACGTGTAAGATTTCAATATGTAAACGCGGCGTGCAGAAAACCTACACGTCGCGTGTAGGGATCAGTTTTCTAAACGAAAAATGTAAGAATTCAGTACTGATTTAGACATTCATTTTTTGTTAAGAATTTACACACGCGCGTGTAGAAAACCTTCACGTTCGTGTCAGATTGCTGCATGGAAAATGTAGAAGTTATTTGAAAATAATCTGATTTTCTAATTTCTTGTAGACTTTGCTTTGTCCTATGCAGCATTTCGCTTTTTGCCCACGCAGCATTTCGCTTTTCTACACGAGGCGTTTAGATATTGAAATCCTACACGTTACGTGTAGCTTTTCTGCACGTGGCGTGTAGCTTTCTTAATTCTACATTTTGCGTGTGCAATTTAGCAGGACGCAACACGTTTCGTTTAGCTTTGACGTTTCTACACGCGCCGTTCAGCCAATTTTGTTTTCTTTGTGTAGGATGGTTGATAGATTGATAATAAATCTTGTTTTTAAGATTTCTAAGCTCATTTCAAGGTTGTTCAATCTTGTTTTTATAAGATTGCAAGATACTCAAAATCGATATTTTCAATCTAGATTTTAGATTGATTTTTTTCTCAGTATAGTTTATACTCTTTTATTTTTAGTCTCATATAATTGATTTTCTTAAGCATATTTTCAATTAGCATCATTTGTGCGTATAAGACGACGTCATTAGCTACAATCTGTTGGAGTTGCACTTGGCGATACTCTATACATTTTCATTATTAATTTCTTTTTGTTTCATAAAACTTTTATGCCTTTTATCTTCTAGATGCCGAACGTGTATATAAAAGATATTTGGTTGCCCTAAATCGGGCCGATAAATGTATGTTAAGGCGACCATTTGTCTTATACAAGCGTAGCTATAGTCGTATGCCTGCCGGCGGTCATTCTGGTTCTAACCCATTAAATAAACGCAAGCATTGTGTATGCTTTGAAGAACCCAAGAAAGAATCTTTCCAACATAGTTTAAGAGATGTGGCTGACAACACTAAGGCTAGTCAAACGGATTCAGCTTGTGAATGCCAATTATCTGAACAAAAGGAGGAGCTGCCTTTTTGTGGCCAAACTGAAACAGAGAAAATAACGTCTAAAACAAAAGACACCCCTTTGAAAAAGAACAGACTTAAGTGCTGCAAGAGGCCTATCATAGTGGTGCCGTCGGGTATTCTAGCAACTGCTCAACAATCAACAGCTAAAACAAAGAGTACAGATTCAAAGCAAGACAAATCCAAGCAGAAACATGCGAAGACGGAGTCTGAAAACTACGGGGTTCAAGAGTCACAGATCAGAAATCAGTGCTTAGTTCATGATTCCACTGGCTCTTCTGGTCAAGCGTCTAATTTGAGTTCAAAAAAATCAGCCAAAAACAAGAAGAAGTCTTCAAGCAAGCATGAGGATCATCAAACAAAGAAACCACACTCCAATGAGCTAAGCTCTGCTTGTAACAAGGAGAAAACTCTAGCAACATCGTCTAAGAAGCTTCAACCCAAAGAGCAGCATACACAAACAAATGCAAATAAGGATCAGCATCCTCATCAATGTACTTGCCAAGAGCCGGGTACTAGCTTAATAATCAAGGAGAAACATGCAACTAAAACGAGCCTAGAAAAAAAGAATCAAGATTCCACTTCATTTCCCGAAGGCGATTTAATACAGCAACTCACTCAACAAGTGTGTGAGCTCAAAGAGCAATTGTCCCATAAGACCAAACAGGATGACTTGCAGAGTGAGATGATTTGTAAAATTACCAGCAGGATCAATGAACTCACCTGCACCATAGAGGCCTTGCAGAGGAAATCCGAAGAGCAAGATCATACGAAAGCTCCGGCCAGAGACTCCAAATGCAGCCTACGCAAGCAACCCTCCAGCGTGTGTCAGTTCTGTCGAGACAAAAAGTTGCCCATATTGGATCATTTGCACTGTGAACTGATCAAAATGATTGGTAAACGACATTTCAGTGATGTGGTGCTGACCATACTGCTGAGAGCCGATAATGTCTATCATGTGAATGTGCGTGATTTTAATAACGGAAGTGTCATTGGTTGTCTATTGGTCAGCGATGCAGCCATTGAAGAGGCCATCCACATGGGGCTATTCAAGGAGATTTTAACGTTCTGCGTGATAGATGTACGTAATACCATCAAACCCAGAGATTGTGTTTTCGGTATAGCCTTTGAGCTTGTACACGAGCAGAGACAAAAAGGTGGACAATGTTTGGTACACGAGAATGAGTTGTCAGCCAAAGTATTGGTTCTGGTCAGTGAAGAGCTTAAGGCTTTGAAGGATCATAAGGTGGAGCTAAGGTTTATTCCAGGCAGTGATGAGTCGCTCTCAAAATCTAGTCGAAGTAAGAGTTCTATAGATCAAAGAAAAAGTTACAGGCCAATCACAGGACCTAAGTTTAGGCCAAGACATGGCAACCCTGAAGCAAAAACTAAGCCCACTAAAGAGCAAAGACGAACGAAAGTGGAGCCATCAAAATTAGTTCACAGTGCAACTTTGTTAGCCATTGACCGCATTGATAGCGATTTGATGCTAACCGATGACGAAGCAGCATATCCAGTAGAGAATATAATGATTAGTTCCCTCTCTGATACGGATTGAAGTTCTGTAGTTGAGGAAAATTAAGCAAGTTAAGAGGAAATGTGGAAAATGTTTAAAGAACTGCGCACCTAAATTGTATTTTCGAATAAACCAAATTCTATGTTTTAAAAAAAAAACGGATTTCTTCTTAATGCATTTCAAAAATACTTTACCTAAGTCCATAGCTAGAGCCAGTAAAGTTTAAGAAGTCAATTGCTTCCATACATGTGTGAACGCCTGCCACTTCTGTTACTCTTTTTTACTTTATTGGTCCACGTTTGCTCATCCCAAAGACTCATCAGGTCAAAGCACTTTTAGCCTGCCGCATTCTTATCGATTTCGTTCCGCTGTGGGTTTTGGGACTGCGCCACAGCCGTCAAACCGCATGTCAAACTGTTCATTTTGGCAAACGGCAAGCGGTTTGTCAATCAGCCGCGTCATCGGCTGCGGTTTTCCAGCTGTGCCTGCATATGCTGTCTACGGGTCTCCAAATGCCAAAGATCCCAGGGACTCACTGACAGCCGCATAAATCAGATGAATGGCAAGTACAATACATGCACACATATGCGTACGCATATTGAGCCCAGTGACTTCTGCGGCCAAGCCACGCGTTAAATATTTTTCACTACGCGCTTCTCTATTTGTCCACGCGCATCAACAATTTCTGGCATTTGCATCAGCCGCTTCCTCACACAACAGTTGGTGGTTCACAATGGTCAGTCCTGATTTCGATCCCGCACAATTCGTATAATTGTTTAGTATTTCAATGCGTCAACGTCATTTGAATGTCCAACAAAGTCAAACAGCTTAATGAGACAGCTGGAATTTCATTTTCCTAAATATCCATTCACTTGCCCAGGCTTTTAGTTCAAATGGTTGAAGCGTTCGCTTTATTAAGCCTCTCAGCTAGCATCGGATGCAATCCGATTAAAGTGTCTGTTACATTTCGTGCAGTTTTTTGGTATCAGCGGAGGAAATTTTACTTTTCCACCCACCAAAATATTTCAAAATTGCTTTTATTACTGAGCGGGGCTTTAACCAGAGCTAACCATTCAGCTAAACAGAGCTGGTTCTATCATCAGTAGGCTTTTTGCTGAAGAAAAAGGTTTGCAAACTGCCTGATTTATTTAAGGATTGCATAAAATATGAACAATATTTAAAATACGACCCGTAGGAGGACTTGATCATACGACTTCGACGTTTTCTAAGCGAATGTCTTGCCTGATAGTCGAGTGAGCTAAGGCGCCGTCGCGCTATGGTCCCAAATCCCAAAAAGCTGGCAAAAAGTCGAAAAAATAACCATTTTTGTAGGGACTTTTAGTGGTTGAAATAGTTGTAGTGGTACATCTAGTGTGTATTGTGACCGTTAAAAAGGGGAAAGTGATCCCCGAACACCGTTCGTGAGCGTCGTGCGTGCCTCATCGTTCACTCTTTACGCACTCTTTCAAATAACACCACGTTCAGAAGCTTATAGAATCGTATAGAATCGTATAGAAAGAAAAAACCTTGCCAAAAGTTTCGTTTTCAGACAAAATTGATCGAAATCAGTATAGATATTCAAATGGAAAGGGCCAAGTGTCTTCACGAAATTCAAGCAGTGGCTCTACGTTCCTGAGTCTTTTGTCTACCGTCGAGGATTGGCCTTCGCTACACAACTGAGTCTCCGGGCTTCAGGAAATTTACAAGGTTCAAAAGTAATTACCGATGTCACAGAAGGCAGCCCATCAAAAGCATCGCAGAACCGGAAATCTATATAAATGGAATGGAAATCTTGAGAAAATGTGCTTTCTGGCAACGAAGCATCATCAATTGTAGTAGAAGGTAAAATGAGCAAAAGTCAATACCAATTAATACGTTCAATAAGCGTGCAAAAGAAGAAATTGAAGAAATTGTCGGCCATATTGGATCCGCCATTTTGTTTTTCTGAATTTTGACTTCGAATTCGCAAACTTTCAGCCAAAATCAAATACGTTTTTCAGCTTTTGGTCAGTTTTTTGGGATTTGGGACCACTGTGCGTCGTCTTAGAGGTCCCGAGGTCAAGTCGAAGTAAAGTAAGTAAAAAAAATAGAGGAAAGCTAACTTCGGATCGACCGAAGTTTTTATACCCTCGTAGCTTGTATGATTTATATAAATTAGTAGACACAAACATGTTCATTCGGCCAAATGTACACATTTTTGACAAGGCCTCCTATATACATTTTCTACACCCAATTTCTATGCCAACTATACTATATAGTTGTCCTATCAAACTTGGTGGAATTATGTGAAAGCATAGGAAACTTATAAATAAGAGGTTTGTGGACGTTTGCGTTGAAGACAAAAAAGTTTTTATCACTAAAACAACATTTTCGGCCGATGGTTCCTATGGCAGCTATATGCTATAGTCATCCGATCTGGCCGGTTCCGACAAATGTGCAGCGTATTTGTACCAAAAGACTTCGTGCAAAGTTTGCTTAAGATAGCTTTAAAACTGACGGAGGAGATAGCATAGAAACAGACTGACGGACAGACGGATATGGCTATATCAACTCAGCTCGTCATGCTGATCAAGAATATATATACTTTATGTGGTCGGAGATGCTTCCTTCCATGCGTTACAAACATCTCGACAATTTTAATATACCCTCTACAAGGGTATAAAAAAATAGAGGAAAGCTAACTTCGGCTCGACCGAAGTTTATATACCCTTGCAGCTTGATGGCGCCACTACTTTGAGCATTGCTTGCCAGTTTGTTATAGGGCAGATATATTCGATATATTCATCCGACTTTGACGTAACTCCCCCAAAGTTGTGTGGAAACTGATAATATTCTCAACTGGAATGTATAAAGACGCAACCATTTAAAACAAAAAAGTTTTTCTCACTAAAAATACTTTTTCGACAGATAGTTCCTATGGCAGCTATATACTATAGTAATCCGATTTGGATCAAACTTGGTAGAATTGTGTGGTATTATATAATATTGATTAGTAACAAGTTTGGGAGCGATAGCATTGAAAAGAAAAAAGTTTTTTCTACTAAGACTTTTTTTCAAACATATCTTTTGTATGGCAGCTATACTATATAGTTGGCCGATTTTCATAAAACTTAGTAGAATTATGTGAAAGCACGGAAATCTTAAAAATACGAGGTTTGGGCATGTTTGCGCTGAATACAAAAAAGTTTTTCTAACTAGAACTACTTTTTCGACCGATCGTTCCTATGGCAGCTATATGATATAGTCATCCGATCAGGCCGATTCCGACAAATGTGCAGCGTATTTGTACCAAGAGACTTCGTGCAAAGTTTGGTTAAGATAGCTTTAAAACTGAATGAGGAGATAGCATAGAAACAGACGGACGGACAGACGCACGGACAGACGGACATGGATATATCAAGAAATAATAAATTCAATCTTGAAACATAAAAAATATAAATAATTGACGACCCTCTCATACCCCACTGTTCCCCCCCCTTGGTCCCCCACTGTTCCTTCACAAAGAATTTCAATCTCAAATATTCATGTTTGATTTCAGTATTTTCGGTTTGGATATAAATATTGTCCGTCTTACCGTACTTTTCACATCAACACTGCTTGATATCAAGCACGATCGGCTTGATTATTTATGAAATAATTCTGCTTTTTTAAAAAAATTTTCAAACCAATTGCTGACATTTTTGTCACATTTTGTCAGTGATAAAAAGATGTAATAATAAAAAAAAAAAAAAATTTTTTTGATCTGAAATCTCATTGGATTTAAAATGCTAAAGAGAACCACCAAAAGTTGTGATCTGAAAAACAAGGAATTATGAACTGAACATGATTGGAATGACGTCTCAAGGCCATTGCGCCATTGCACGCTCTAGTGGCAACACGTCTAATAGCCTATTTCCACTGGCTTCATTTCTTATCATTTTCATTTCTAAAAATGATGCTGTTTCCATTGACAAATCTTCATCATTTTGATATTCGCAATGCCACGTTGACAAAAACAGCTGAATGGTTTGATTTAAACAACAGGCGCTACTTTCAAACTCACGGGGAGTTTTTGCAATATTTACCCAAAAAAAGACATACCCGGCAGGAAAGCAATTACGATGGGCGAACGCATTGTTAACGCCCTGAATAATCAGCAGAAAGCTAAATACACAACTTATTTTGACTAAATTATATTATAAACAAAATTGCGCCTTATTTTTAAATTCAAATCAATAGTTTATTGGTGATGACACTTTCTATTTCCAGAGAGTAACGAGTAGTGCCAGAGAGTAGCGAGTACTTTTTAAAAAAATACCAAATTCCTTCGTGGGGAATGCCATCATTTTTGAGAAATGAAGGAAATGAAGGGCAAAATGCAACAACAATTTGTATGGAAGAAATGATATCATTTTCTTCATTTCTTGTCATTTCAAGAAATGAAGCTTCATTTCTTTGGTGGAAATAGGCTATAAGATACTATTTGGATTGAATTGAATCTACCTTATGCCTAAAAGCATGAGAACACTTGTAATTTTCATGTGCATGATCAATATAAAAAGAAATTTAAATTTGGTGCTTAAATATCCCAGCCAACATTTTATGAAATTTTTGATTACATTCAAGTCTTTTTTGAGTCTTCTGTCTGATTAAAATAGACATAATTGCTCTCGTTTTCCGATCATAAATGATACTATGGTCGGGAGAAAATGGTACCCTAGCCGCTTATACCCCTTTTTCTGACTCATTTTCGTGTCATATTTCCAATCATTTGCGAGTCTTTTTCGTCGTATTTTAACAAATCACATTTTGAGCAGGCATTTGCTCACTCACTTTCGAGTCATTCTTAGATCGCACATGAAATGCTACTTTTTTTCATCATCAAAAAGTCTCGAATAAAACTAATCAAAGTGATTCTTGTTAAAAGGATCTTCCAAAAGCTAAGTGGGATGTTTTTAGTCAAATCAAAATACATATTAGTTGATTTTAATACAAAAATGGCATCCTTAGCAATTTTTTCCTTTCAAATGCCATAAACTTATTACGGATACATGTGCATCAACCAAAAAAAGGTAAAAGTAAGCTTAATGAACTCAATAAAAATGAGGTAAGAGTTGGTAGGGAGAAAATGAGAGCTCAGGAGAGACTAGATACAAAAAAAAATTCCTACAAAGACTTATAATTTGATATTTCAGCAATTTCGTCTTTGAGTCTTCACGCTTCTGTGTTACCTTTTATTTCTGATTATGAACTATTAATGCAGCACTAATCCAAGATTCTTTTTTTGCACAAAAAACTGCATCATCAATACCTTCATTAACAGCAAAAACTTATTTCCGCTCAATATGTGGCTGTGCACGGTTGTGATACAGGCCAGCGCACTGTGGGCATGAAACCACATTTTCAAATTTGTTATTTTTGTACTCTGTACCAAAGGTAAGCAGAGTATATGGGATTTGTGCAAATTTATGTGACAGCCAGAAGGAAGCAACTACGAGTTGATAATGCGAATACTCCTTATATTTGCAGGTAAATCCAGTTTATTTGCAATTTTTGTCAGTCCCACAGCCTAGAATCGAAATCGCCTTAAAAAAATAAATTATTAAAGAAACATTTTTCTGAATTTTTGTAAAATTGAATTTTTTCGAAAATATATTTAATTTTTCTAAATTTTAGAATGAATTTGCTTGTCACGTTCGACCTTGTATGTGTAAAATTGTATAACTAAAAAAAAACTTTTGTACTTTTCAATACATCTATGCTCCTTAGGGACGTCTGAAACGCTGAGTTAATCGTTATGAAATTCTTACTGTATATTCATGTCGTTCAGGAAAGAGTTATGGGCTATGTTCCAAGTCGGTGAACCGGCTCGCAAGCGGTTAAGACCGGTCCAAAGGAGTTATAATGGCATAGATCTGAATTTATTAGAGCAATGAAATAAAAAATGGGCTATTTGGGTATTTAATATGGAGCAGAGAACTACAACGATCAACATTTTTTCGATCATACCCGATCATTCACTCAGATTTTTTGTGACGCAAAACTTTGCTTCAACAAAAATCATATGATCGTTAGTGAGCGTGCTCGAAGCGGACAATCAGTTCGAATCACTCTCGCTTGTTGCGTACATGATCGGGTTGGATCGAACATTTTGTGTGAGCGAACAAAGAACGATCGCGAATGCTGCTGGCATTCAGTTCGATCACAATCGTGACGGATCGTTCGCGGCCGATTCGGTATAACTCGAGCTTTTTAAAACTGGTTATTTCGTCAGTTTTCTGTTGATATTTGTTGGCATAACTATCATAATTATGGAGGGCGAATCGACGAAAAGTATTGCTGACAACATAGCAAATGGCAATTATACTTTATCAGGCCAGCGCAAGGGAAGAAGCTTTATCTGGAACATCCTTACCGAAATAGTAAAACCGGACAACACTACATTAAAAGAATTTGTTTTCTGTCACACATGCCGTAATGTGTTAAAATTCAACGCAAACCAAACATCAAATTTGAATAGGCACAGCCGCTGCGGAGATAATGAGAAATCGCAAAGTGTGAAAACTGTTACACCGCTGGACAAAACTGAGGCCATTGAAAAATGCGCAAATTGGGTTACAGAAGACTGTCGGCCATTCTCAGCAGTGCGCGGCTCTGGATTCATAAAACTAGTAAAGTTTTTTATTAACAAGACATGCTACCGGATCCAACATTCATTTCCCGGAAAGTCACGAAATGCGCTAATGAGAAGAAGGAGGAAATAAAGGCTGAAATTAATACGATTGTTCGCAGCGGTGGAACGTCAGCTACAATTGACATGTGGACGGACAACTACGTGAAGCGCAACTTTTTAGGAGTAACATTCCACTACCAAAAGGATTTTAAATTCTTTGACCTAGTTTTGGGAATGAAGTCAATGGACTTTGAGAGGTCAACCGGCAACAACATTTTAAAAAAACTAAAAAGTTTAATTGAGAATTTGATATTTCAAATATTGAAAAAATTAAGTTTATAACAGATAGGGGATCCAATATGTTCAAATCCTTAGAAAATAATACTAGACTGAACTGTAGCAGCCATTTGTCTAAACAATGTGTTGGATAAGTCGTTTTCTGCCACCACAGAGCTCGCAGAAGTGTTGGAATCGTGCAAGAAAGTTGTGAAATACTTTAAAAAATCAAATTTGCAGCATCGATTGACCACTTCGATAAAAAGCCAGTGCCCAACACGTTGGAACTCGCACTATGTTATGCTGAAATCCATAATTGACAATTGGGGAGAAATTAATACCATTTTAATGCAGAATGAACAAAGCCTTCGATTGTTACATATTAATATAAACATAGTTAAATCAGTTGTGGAAATGTGAGAAAGCTTTGAAATTATTTTTAAAAAAATGCAGCTTTGCAGTTCTCCTTCGCTTTGCTATGTATTGCCGTCAATATTAACAATCATAAATTTATGTTAGCCGACCGATGATGAAATACCTGCTATATCCGTTTTAAAAAAGACAATTATTAAAAATATTGATGAAATATGGGTCGCCCACTTAGATATATGGCATAAAGTTGCATATTTTTTATACCCCCTGCTTTAAATGCACAGCCAAATGATTTAGCAGACATAAAATTATTTTGCATTTCTCGGATATTAAGAATGTCAATTTTCACACCCAACAACACCTTTATCGGATTCATCGACAACGCAGTTTTCTTTTGATTCAGATACTAACTTGGATGCTAGTTACCAAGTCTTACCTGCGAGTAGGACCAACGACACTTTCTTTTTCCCTCATTTGATTATGCAAAATTCATTGTCTACCATAGAGACGACGGAAGACGAAATTGAAAAATATTGCAATGAAAAGGTTCAGATGGATGAACGTTTTAACTTGATTAACTGGTTGCAAACTAATGAACAAAAATACCCATTTTTAACCAAACTAGCGTTGCAAGTACATTCAATTCCCGCCAGCAGTGCTGCTGCTGAACGATCGTTTTCTTTGGCTGGAAACGGTATAACGGAAAAACGAAATAGGCTAGGGCCAGGTTCCGTTGATAGCTTGCTCTTCTTAAATTCATTTTATAAAAATTTTGATAATTTAGAATCATAGGTCTGAAATGAATTTTTACTTTATGAAAAAAGTGATAATTAGAAACATGTGTTCCTTAAAATTTTTAATTTTAAGCATTGCATTACTTTTGTTAATTAATATTTTTAGTTTAAAGCATTACATTACTTTTGTTCCTTAACATGTTTAAGCATTACACATAAAATAATAATATTAATATAAGAAATAAATGAAATATTATGTTTTTGTTAATTTTATGCATCGCAACTTGTTTCCTTTAAAAACACAAATAAGTACACACAAACTATATACATACATATTTCTCAAAGCAATTTTCGATCTGATTGCTTCACTCACGATCAATTCAATCGCAACATGATCATAGTCTGAGTTTTCATGCATCGTTCGGATCGATCGTCTTTTCTGAACGATCAGTTGCAATCATCATGAGCGAACCAAAAAATCAGTCTCGATCACCAAGCAGAGCGATCAAGCCAACTGAATAAGATCGTTTCGTGTTGTGAACGAACCTTGATCGAACAATTGCTTTAATCCGCTGAGTGGAGTTGCAAAGAGTTTGAGCGTGGCTGATTGAGCGTGATCGATCATACTCGTTGCAGCTCTCTGATATGGAGCCAGATTCTTAACTGTCTCAAGACCGGTTTCAAAACAAATTGAGCCGGCTCTAAAGTGGGTACATAGCTGGTTGTTAAATAAAGTTAAATTACATAAATATATATATAACAACTTGCCAATTGATTCATATTGGAAAAAATTACACGTTCAACATGTCACGTATCGACACAGATAAATTTATATTTGAAAAAACGTACAGAAGATTCCCAAATTAAAGAAAACACATTTCATAGAACTGTTCATTCATAAGATACTAAAACTGGATTTTTTTTTCTTTTTATGTGAACGACGATCACAATCGACATAACAGAAATGACCATATTTAGTAATCATTATTATTTATCGATCCGCCAAAGGATCGGCCGTCAAGCTATGAGCAAAAGAAGGTTTGTTGCCGCAGCGCTGCTCTTTGCTGGTACTGAGAGAGGTCAGATAATATGACCGTCTCTCTCGTACACACTGTTTTGCATGTCTTCGGCAAGCATTCGATGTGAAGGCTTTGGCAATTTGAAAGCTCTTGCGAAAAAAATGTTTTCTGTCCCACAGTGCGCTGTCGGGGCTTCCCCTTGTCAATAAATGAACGTCAGGCTATTTGCCAAGCATTAAATTGTAATTTTTTAATTACACACAAAAGACTTAACGACTGCGTTGGTAGTTATAACACATAACACTCGTTGCTCCCCTCCCCCTCTCTCTCTCTCTCTTTCTTCACTCTCAGCGCGCTGATTAAAAACCCGTGCGCAGAAAAGTATGCAATATTTAATTATATAAGCGAAGTGCCTCAAGCTAAGGTCGTACATCTCGAACCATCTCAAAGACGGCGAGTGTAAAATCAAGATAATAAGAAAATGGAGGAAATTAAATTGTTTTTGTGAGCGCCAAGTGACCAATTAAAGCGAACAGCAAAAAGTCTCCCCGGCAGGCCATTGGGCACCGCAGACTCCTTTTTTTTTTTGCTGAGATTTGCTACAAGTATTTGTCTCTTACTTCGTCTTGGCTGTTTGTTTAGCAATAAAATCATTTTGCGCTTCTAATGATGCCCAGTCGCGGCATTTCAGAAATGAAAGAGCAAACTAAATTAGAGCCGACGGCGTACACAGCTCCTGCTCCTGCTCCTGCTCCAGCTCCGACCCGTAAATAAAAGTTGAAGTGGCCAGGCCCCACAAATCTTGTATAAAGTTGCATTGAAATTCTGTTTCAGCTCTGGCCGGCTCCTTGTTCTTATTGTTGTTGAATGTTTTTCGTGTGTTTGCTGTTTGTTGCCAACACACTAATTACCGCAATTAATTATGCTGCCTGCGGAACGTGGCCCCGCCCCCGTCCGGTCCAGTACTTGGGGTTGCTGGGTCGCTTTTTGACTAAAACTTTAACAAGCCCATGTGTGTGGGTATGTGTGTTTGCATTCCTCTGTGCACATTTAAACAGCTTTTATCCAGAGGCTGCAGCGTAAGTTTTTTGGTGTGCCTCAAAGCGCATAGCAAATGCTTTGCGCCAATTTAATTCGCTTGCCCAAAATGACTTTAAGCGTATTATAACAAATTTGTGCAAATTGAATGGGATTAGATTTTTAGCTGACTTAAAATTAGGCACTTAAATGGGTAGTTGAGTGAACGTTTTAGTGACTCTAGTTGGGGGTTAAAAAAGTTTTAGATTTTTCAAATAAGTATTCAATTATTTATTTAGAACATTTTTCGTTACTTTGTTAAATTTCCTAAAATTGATTTTGCCCTAAGCAAACCAACCAAGCAACACACCCAGACGAGGGGCTGCTACCTTGGTAAGATGAGAAGTATCGTACTTTCAATTGGTTCCTGTTAGGCTGACTCAACTACAAATGGCGACAATTCAGGTGGCTACTAGCAAAGGAGAGCTACTCATATCCTCGCTATACTTACCCAAGTCCCTCCAATGGTCTACCGCTGACTTTGCAGGTCTTTTCAGCAAGCTTGGGTAGAGACTTCAACGCTAAACACAGGTACTGGGGCAGCTATAGAGACGACTCGAGAGAAAGGAGCTTGCAGGAAGCTCTAGTTGCCACTTTAGCCCAGATTCTGGCAACGGACCAGGCTACCCACTACCCGTTCGTCAACCAAAACACCCGCAGCGCCATTGACTTCTGTATTTTTAACAGTCTGCGTTCTGATGAACTGAACACTAGCATGGAATATGCACTCTCATCCGACCACCTACCCCTAGTGATTGAATTGGAAGGATCTCCTCGAAATAATGTGACAAATGGGCAGTTATTTTTACCGGGCACTTACACGGCCCTTTTTAGGAAGGATCTGGAGAGAACTATGGACCTCAATCTGGAGATTACCCTTCCTGAGGATATAGAGCAGGGGTGCCCAGAATGAACTTACGGGCGCGTGAACACCAATACAAATGCACAAAATATATCTCAAGCAATGACCACAACAAGAAATAGAAATAGAAACCCGATTTTTGTTTGTGTGTGTGGTCGCTGCTGTTTCAAGTAGAGGCGCGCAAAGGAGAGATAGAAGAGAGTCACATATGTATGATGTTGTTATTGCAGGTATGCACTCCTCAACAACAAAACCTTAGCTCGGAAAGAAAGAGAGGAGAGCACGGATATGAAATTGTTGTTGCTTTATGCAGGCTTATGGCCTCGTAGAAAGTATGCGCGCGAGCTATTCCTTTGCGCAAAGCAACAACGAGTGCGTGGCTTGCGGAATGGGTGCGTGCGCCCCTAATATAGAGAATGTGCATGCAATCTTCGTAAATAGAGTGCATGCAGCAGCCCTTAAAGCGCACCCAATGGAAATCCTACATGATCGCTAACCACAATCTCGCCTCCCGCCTGCCCTGGATGCTCTACTGCTCATCAAAAGGAGACTGCGGAGGCAGTTTACTCGTACAAAAGACCCTAATGTGGAAAGGGTACACTAAGAAAAAACTAGAAAGAATAAATTGAGTACGAACGCTTTTGAAAAAAAAATTATTCGTTTTTGAATTTTCAAGAATTTTGCTCTTGGAATCGAGATAGATTCGTTCTTAACGTTCTCAATTTGGTTTTTATGGGCAAGGGGAGTGAGGGAAACTAAACTTTAAGAGAATAGCGTTGGAGTCGCTCTCGCAGAGGGAAAGAGCGCATGAGCAGTTTGTCGTTGTCAGATGTGTACGAATGCCAACTGCATTTATTTATAAGTGTGTTTTCGTTGCGTCGTTTGGCTTATGGATAATAGACGAGTGGGCTAAGCTGCCCGTCGTCTGTGTGTGTTTCAGTCTTTGAGGTACCGAGGACCACGTCGGTCGGGGCGGTCATGTCTCTCACCCCCAACCCAAATTCTCTTTTTAAGTCTTTTATTTTGAGAATTACTCATACTTGGATCAAGTACTGAAACTCTTGATTCAATTATGTCGGAAACAAAAATGCACTCTTGGGTCAAGAATTTCACAATTTTTGATCAAGAATTTTCAGTCTTCCCGTACTTTTGAGTACGAATGCTCTTGATTCAAGAATGAAATTCTCTATTTTTTCTCTGAGTGTATCGGCAGGCTGCACGGCGCGTGTAGATACGTTAAAGCTAAACGAAACGAGTTGCGCCGCGCTAAATTGCACACGCAAAATGTAGAATTCAGAAAGCTACACGCAACGTGCAGAAAAGCTACACGTTACTTGTAGGATTTCAATATCTAAACTGCGTGGGCAAAAGCAAAGTCTACACGAAATTAGAAAATCAGATTATTTCCAAATAACTGCTACATTTTTCATGCAGCAATCTGAATGCCTCACGAACGTGAAGGTTTTCTACACGCGGCGTGTGGATATTAAAATCCTACACGCACTTGTGTAAATTCTAAACGAAAAATTTAACTCTAAATCAGTACTGAATTCTTACATTTTTCGCTTAGAAAACTGAACTCCAAACGCGACGTGATGAAATGAGAAAGCTAAACGCGACATGTAGAAAAGCAACACGCCACGTGCTGAAATGAGAAAGCTACACGTGGCGTGCAGAATAGCTACACGTAACGTGTAGGATTTCAATATCTAAACGCGACATGCAGAAAAGCTACACAAACGTTATGGGTTGAAAATCCCGATCAAAACGAGTAGAAATCCCACATATTCGGGTAGCTTTTGCATATTTTTTTTTATCTGTGTAAAGAAGCAGCTTGTTAGGTTTCATCAGCTAACACCCCCAGTCCCACCAATCACATCATTGAAGGAGGTTCAGGGCCAGATCAAGGACCTTAACAATAAAAAAGCCTCAGACGAGAATGGACTTGACAATGGAGTCATCAAAGCCCTCTCAGTAAAAGTGGTGCTCTTCATGGTCTTAGTTTTAAACTTGACACTGCGACT
>JBAMBO010000822.1:0-19562 GCA_037044535.1 Lordiphosa magnipectinata
TTTTCACATTGACTGTAATCATGCTCACAGCTGCTGCGAAGCTGCAGCCAGTGTGAAACCGGTATTGATTGGCATTCCAGATATTAACCTTCACTGAGCTAAAGTTGAATTGGTTTTTTTTTAATTACAAACTAAAGACTATGAGGATTTTAATTACATATATAAAATTTGCATATATATATATAATATATTTACTTTGGCTAGCCAGCACTCTTCCCTTCTTCATTCTCCGGCTGATTCAAAGTTCAGGCATAAAAGCTAAAAGAAACTTTTGTTTGTTTGTTGATAAACCTATAAGTAACATTAACATCTGCTTAAACAAATAGTCCGAGAACTTAAGAAATATAGCAAATCAGACCGAAAAGTACACCTTAAAGTTAAACAAAGCACAGAGGGTAAGGGTTTAGTTGTGAGTTGAAACGGTTCCGCTAGGTACGTCATCCGATTTAATGCCAAACTATCCACATGGCCAGCACGGGAGCAAAGAGCAGCTGGGTGATGGTCAAACTAGTGGCACCCGCAATGCGTGGCTCCAGTGACAGTGTCTTATACTTCTCCACTTTGGTGTAGTCACTGTAACCGGCCCGGTTACGCGAGGCGGCTCTCATCAAATAGTTGGTATCGGGTTCCAGGTTGGTTATGAGAAAGGTGGCACCTATCGAAATGAAATGTGATTTCAATGGGCCAGCTAACACAACACACCAGCACTCCAGTCCACTTACCTTCTTCAAAGGGAAAGTCCTTGCGTTTGGCATTGGTCCATTTGGCCGCGTCCGTTTTGAATTCCAGTTCAGTCATATACTCAATGCGATATCCATTTACATCCATACGCCCACGCTCCTGACCGCGTTGCACACTCACATCCACATCGAAGGTATTCGAGTTGAAGCCACGTAACTGAAAGATAACTGGCGGTGGGGGCTTCTCGCCCTGCTCTAGTTTCTTGGTGCGCTCGATGCTGCCCAAGTGATTGGAGGCGCGACAGCGATAGTTATCAAACACACTGGCATCTTGGACGCGAATAGTGAGTCGTGACCAGTAGTTGTCCGCATCGATGGTGTAGAGTTTCTCATTGCTATGCAGCCGCTTCTGTTTGCGATACCAGGTGAAGGTGGCGGGGGGCTCGGCCTGTGCCTCGCACATAATGGCCGTGGTGCCATTGATGTAGGCATATTGCGTGCTCTCAAATTGCTCAAAGCCAAGTGTCCAAAAGGGCTTATCTGTGCGGGCCACAAGCAATTAAACGATTAAAATGGAATTTGAAAGAATCGAAAAATCATAACCATAAATCAAACTTTCCATAACTGAAGCCATTAGCTTCAGCTGTGCACATTCATCAGAAAAATACACATATATCTCTCATGCGGTCGTCTCTTTAGTCAAGTCTTGTGTCTAAGCGTATGTAATTTCCACATTTTTCGTGCTCGGAAAACTATTTACCGCTGAATGCGCTGCATACTAAAATGCAAACACACGAATTTTACAACCCACATGGTAAAAATCGAAAAAAAAATAAACGCTAAACTTATTTCTCCATCAGCCATAATGCTGCACAGTGGTGCTAGGTGGTGGAAAATAAGGTTGATGAAATTAATTTGACAATAATTTATTTACTTGTAAGATTAGATACTTCACATGTGTGAATCGTTTGCCAGCGATGGGTAGTTTCCTTTGTCGTAAGAGGCACCCCTAAGTTGCTCTTATATGGTATGCAGTTGCAGTGTCCAGGCACCCAAACGAGATTAATTTCAAAGTGCTGAGACATCTCATTAAGAGATCTGCGGCACTCCGTAAGAGTTTTGGAATTGTTAATATAACTGTCAAGTGTTTCTAATGCAGCTTGACTATCTAAGAAAATTAATACTTTACTTCCTTCGATTGCGAGCGTTTCCAGAAGGTGGGTAGCCTCCTGGATGGCTACAACCTCTGCTTGGTAAAAACTGCAATGATCAGGAAGTCGAATTGAAGCTTTGATCTCGAGCTCTGGACTGAAGACTTTTACTCCTAACTGTCCATTTAGTTTGGTGCCATCAGTGTAGAAATGGATGGCATTCGTTTTGCAGTGAGTCGACTTTATACTTGGTGGTAAACGTTATTGTTGGGATGCAGTAGTCAAGCGTTGGCGGTACCGCCACTTGATGTAGAAGTATAGAGGAGTTTCTCTCAGCCTAAGAGCGATGTTACTGGCGATTTCTCTACCCACAAGATCTAGAGGCATAAGGTGCAACATTATGTTAAATGCATCTGTTGGGGTTGTACGCAATGCACCAGTCATGCATAGTGCAGCACTACGTTAAACTTTTGTTATAGTTCTGGGGACGGAAGGGTTCCCTCAGAGCCGGCCACCATACGAAGTTTCCGTATATTAGTAATGGACTATTTCAGGGGAAAGTCCCCATTTACGACCAATCGCACGTTTTGCACGAGAAAAGTGCAGTATTTGCTATTTAGAAACGTACTTGCGGGTGAAGAGAACGAGTTCAGTTTTGGTTGAATTGACTCCAAGCTCATTTTGTGTCGTTCAATTTGAAAGTGTTGAGAGGTGCTTCCTGCATCAGATGGCAGAGAGTGTGAGGAAAATGGCCTTTTGTGATTATGGCAACGTCATTCGCGTACGCTATCACCGTGTGTCCCCGCGATTCCATCACCCAAAGAAATGGCGAAAGAACACCTTCTTGCGCAAGCATCACCTAGTTGCGAGTTAACCACCCTGCTGGTAAGCATGAGTCGGATGAACTCCACCAGGGGTGCCTCCACATTAAGATTTGTTAAGGCACAGGGGAAAGCGTTAGATAGAACATTGTTAAAAGCACTCTTGATGTCGAGGAATGCCGTAAGCGCATATTCTTTAGCCTCGAGTGATTTCTTAACTTTCGAGAATAGAGAGTAGAGTGCTTATTCTGTTGACCTGCCCTTGCTGTATACGTGCTGCGCTAGAGACAGAGTGGATGGGTCTTTTGTCTGCCTTAGATGGGCATCTATCAGTCTCTCCAGTTTTAGACATGCGAGGCTTTTCCTGCCTTAGGTATGAAAACCAGTTTTATGTCTTTCCACAGAGTGGATATATACTGTAATCGAAGGCAGCAGACAAAGAGTTTCAGAAGCCATGCAATTATATGTGGTAGCGATTGTTGAAGCTGAACGGGAAAGATTCTATCTGGCACAGGTGATTGGTACGGCTGTCGTTGTTCAGTTACTATATCACTTAGGTGACTAAGCGTGTCGCCTCTAGGTTCCTCTTTGGTCTCCAAAGAAGTTGATCAGACAAGAAAATGTGATTCTAGAAGTAAATTGAGGGACTCAGAGCTGGAGTCAGCCCAAGTTCCATCAGGATTTTGTAGGAGTCTCGGAGGGGTTGGTGAACTCGCTAAAATTTTTCAAAGTCCTGATGCTTTGGATATCGATTCAATACCGTTGCAGAAATTTTCCGCATTCCACTTTTCTAGTCTCGTTACTTGGCTTTATACCAGAGTTCGGCGCCTACCTATCTGAAGTGTATACGACTTCGCTCTGCGGCAGCGACAGTATACGTGCTTATACTGCTCTCTTTTGCAACAACAAAGAAATGCTAAATGAGCACGCTCTCGCGTTGTTAAACACACACGCAACGCCAAAATAAGCATGTGTGTTTTGCCGGCCCCTGCTTTATACATCTCCCAGAATGAATCCGGGTTAGTGTTCGTAGCTGAGTTAAATGTCTTAACAGACCAAACCCAGCCTAGGTTTTTATACCACTTTTATACTCTTACCACTTTTTAGTTCGAAATTGTGTCACAGCGTAACCCTTGACCCTTTTTAGAATAACTTCTCTTTTTGTTTTCTTTTATAATTTGATTACCCTATATACCCTTGTAGAGGGTATATTAAAATTGTCCAGATGTTTGTAACGCATGGAAGGAAGCATCTCCGACCACATAAGAAATATACAGTGCCGCTCAACTGAATAGGTTTGACGATTTTTTTTAGGTTTGAAACGTTGTATCTCTGTAACAAGCTGTCCGATTTAAGCGAAATAAATTTTGTTGTATAAAGAAATCCATCTTTTGTGAAATAGCAAACTTTCTGTTCTGTTAGTTTTGTTTTTATATGATTTTTATTATTTTTTCAAAAACACAGCAAAAAAATCTCCATTATTTTTGGCTCAACTAAATAGGTTTGACCACTAAAACTATTAAACAAAAGTATATAAAGCAAAATTTCAAGGCACTGGGTAACTTAAATAATAAAAGGACACTGTTTTAGCATTATTTAGTATTTGGTATGCCCATCCTTGTTCTTAATTATTTAAAACATACGGTTTGGTAAGGAATCATAATATTTTTCAATTTCATTTAGTAACATTGTTGACCAGGCTTTTTTAATTGTTTCAACTTGGGTCCCAGGGTCACCAAATTGTCTTCCTCCTTCGTATACTCTCCTGGACAAAAGTCCCCAAATGTTTTCAATAATGTTAATGTCAAAGGAGTAAGGCGGCCACTTGAGCAATTTGACGTTTTGGTCCTTAATCCACAGTTTTCCAACCCGAGCGGTATGGATGGGAGCGATGTCATGTTGGTACGTCCATGGAATATGACCATAAATCGCTGAAAACTGGGGAAAAGCCTTTTGGAGCACAGTCTTGTACACATTTGCGTTCATCTTCGAGGTGACAAACTGGAGCTCGCATGTTCCATAAAACGATATGGCTCCCCACACCATTACTCCACCTGCACAAGAGTGATGATGACTTAAAAAACATTCTTCCTTTCGCATTTCGGGGAAATAGTAATTATAGCCATGTGGTCTATCGAGGTTGAACTTCTTTTCGTCGGAGAAGACCACCGTCTTCCACTGCTTGTTCCACGTCAAGTGTTCTCGGGCAACTCGATGTCGTGCTTCCTTACGAGCATCATTGAGAGGTTGTTTTTTTAAATTTTCAATCTCTTCCAGTGTTTGGCGCTTCGAATAATTCGTTTTGTGGCCACACTAGCATTTACGCCGCATTCTTCCATAATTTTACCATCAGAAAGGTGGGAATTTAAGGTAGTTTGTAGGATAAGTCGCCTCTGGGTTGCTGTTGTGGCATATTTTTTTCCTCCATTCATTTTTTTCCATAGTCTGCTTCATTACGGAGAAAATTACTCACAACGTTTTGACTTTGACCGATTTTCTTGGCTATTTCATAGTGTTTTAAGCCAGATTCAATATAGCCTTTTATTTTTATTTTCAAAATCGGGTTAAAGGTTTTCCGCGGCTCATTTTACCAAAAACTGATAGCAGTTGCTTTAAATTTTGGAATACCAAACTCTTTTCAATCACGCAGTCAATCAAAAAGTGAAGTCAAAAGTGTCAAACCTATTCAGTTGAGCCAAAAAAAATGGAGATTTGGAATGGAAATTATATAAAAACAAAACTAACAGAACAGAAACTTTTCTATTTCACAAATGACTGATTTCTTTATACAACAAAATTTATTTCGCTTAAATCGGAGTGCTTGTTACAGAGATACAACGTTTCAAACCTAAAAAAAAAAAAAGTCAAACCTATTCAGTTGAGCGGCATTGTATATTCTTGATCAGCATGACGAGCTGAGTTGATTTGGCCATGTCCGTCTGTCCGTCCTATGCTATCTCCTCCGCCAGTTTTAAAGCTATCTAAACCAAACTTTGCACGAAGTCTTTTGGTACAAATATGCTGCACATTTGTCGGAATCAGCCGGATCGGATGACTATAGCATATAGCTGCCATAGGAACGATCGGTCGAAAAACTAGTTTTAGAGAGAAAAACTTGAAAAACTCGTATTGACTAGTTTTCTATGATTTTACATAATTCCACCAAGTTTGTTGAAAATCGGACAACTATATAGTATAGCTGGCATACAAAATTTTGTACAGAGAGAAAGTCTTAGTAGGAATAAACTTTTTTGTTTTCAATGCTATCGCTCTCAAACTTGTTACTGATCAATACTATATGCTACCACACAATTCCGCCAAGTTTGATTCAAATCGGATGACTATAGCTTATAGCTGCCATAGGAACGATCGTTTGAAAAAGTAGTTCTTGTGAAAAAAAACTTTTTTGCTTTCAATGGTAGCGCCTTTATACTTCCCACTTATGAATATTATCAGTTTCCACACAATTTTGTTAAGATCTGTCAAAATCTGATAAATATATTAAATAGCTTCCATAGTGGTACTATCTAGCTGAGCTTGAGAAATAACTCAGCTAAGAATGTTCGACGAAAATCATTTAAATCTTTAATTTATATAAATTATACAAGCTACAAGGGTATATAAACTTCGATCGAGCCGAAGTTAGCTTTCCTCTATTTTCTTATATTGTCTGTCATTAAGTTAATGATTTCTATTATATTTAAGCCTTTCTTTACTCTTGCTCCAATGGAGAATCTCCATGTAGTTTTAGGTTATACACTAACTTTATTTTTTCAGTCCTTAAATTTCTAATTTCTTGTTGCATCTTGTATACTTTCATGCTTACCAATTGCTGTCTTCCCTTTTCTATCTGTAAATTAGAATTCCTCCCCCCCCCCCCCCCCCACACACATCTCCTACTTTTTTTTTGTTTTATCTAACGCCCTTGTCCCACTGTGCATTTGTTGTTGTGGGAAAAATCATAAATCACACTCACGTTCGATTTTCATCAAAACGGTGCGCTCCTGCATATCGGAAGCAATCGAATTCACTTGGTATGCCCGGCACGTGTACTCGCCGGTGTCACTCTGCGTTACCTTGTTGATGGACAAACCATCGGCCAGGATGCGAAACTTCTGTGCGTCTCCGGCGGCTGCTCCTGCTGCTGCTGTTCGAGAAATGGGGGGAAATGGGTTTTGTGTAAAATGCAAAGCTCATTATCATCACGCCCTCATCAGGGCACAGGCACTCACTCTCCGCACTAATGGGCTGTCCATTGAAATGCCAGGTGACATTTGGTTGCGGTTCACCCTTCACCTCGCACAATATGGTCGCCGTTTGGTTCTCTTTTACGGTCAGTACGGTGACATTCTCGGTGAATGTGATTTTCTCTGTGTTTGTGGCGAAGAAAACAATGCAATATTAATGAGTTGTTCGTTACGAGGGATGGGGCCATCCCATTTGCCCGCACTTACGATATACAATCAAATCGAAGGATTTACTATGCAGTCCGCCCTCAGCATCCTCGCAGCTCCAATTGCCTTTGTCGGCCAGGGAGATGTGGGCAAAAACGATTTTCAATTGTTCTGTGCGGGACATGCGGAATGTTTGAAAAAAAAAACAGAAGCGAAAAATTGAACAGAGCAAATAGAAAATAGAATGCAAAAGGAGAAAGGTCAAACGACGAGAATTTCTATAAAACAAAGGGAACGCGGCATAAGGCAGCACCACAAGAGAACAAATTTGTGGAAATTTGATATGGGTGTATTGATTCGACTGGGTGATACTCTAACTAGATATTCAGGGAATGATTTACTTCTTTCACGATCGAAGGATGTATAGACTTATACACTTTTAGTCGAGCACGGTTGTAAGATTTCATTTGTACTGACCCGCTCAGTGTGAGCGAGCTATCTTTTATTAAGAATTTATCATTCCTTATCTTCTAACTTAACTAAGGCAGTATTTGTAAGATCGCTGCGTGTGTATAAATATAAAAATGCATTCGTGTGAGGAATACACATTGCCTCACACAATGCATATTAAGTGATGGGGACCGGATGACCTTTTCAAGTGTGTCTGCTGGGCTGATCCTTGTCACTGCCGCTATTCATATTGAATGCTATTACAAAAGGTGGCATGTTAATGACATAGGCGACAAAGGCTAAATATTTAATGTTACAAAAAATGATAGGATCGTGGTCGAGTCTCATGTTCAAGTTTGAACAAAGGATAAATTTTGAAAATTAGTTCATTCTCTGCACAATACGAAAACACAGTCACAGCACACATATACATATATGGTTTCAGTTGTTTGACATATTTCTGCCCATTCTCTACTCTACGCCGTGTAAACCCTTTTCATATACCCTTTCCCTTAGTCATAGCAAAAATTTGTGCAGAGAATTGCAATTAATTGCGTTTGTTGTGCTTCCAGCACTGCCTTTTGCCTCGTTTTGGTTCTCTGTGCCTTTTTTTTTCAATTTCTCAACCAGCTTTCGCTTACCTGGTGCCGTTTGCTCAATATGTATGCGTCCTTTGTGCTCGCGTATAATTTCACCTTTCGGCGATTTCCAATGCAGTTTCAACTCCGGATCGGGACTGTGACATTGCACAATGAGCGATTCGTTTGTATAGCGAACGACACTGTGCTCCGCCGGACTGAGAGTGAGACTCTCATGGTGATTGGCCAAGACGGCAGCTGTAATAAAAGTGGAACAAAATCAGTTTAAAATCTTGTTAATTGCAGTCATGATTCACACAATATAAAATTCTTTTTGCCAATTTAAGTGTACCACCAATTTATGATCCTTCCCCCCTCCCCCCCCCCCCCCTATACCCATACGGCTTGTGGAAATTTATAACAAGAAATTGCAATTTCATTTTGCCGCTTTTCATGTCAATCTGTTTGTATGAAGCAACGGAAGTTTGCCCAGCATCGCATCCAAGCCCTCTGGGCCATGCCCCAGCAATGTATAGATGCAAAAATTTCTTGCATACTTTTTAATAAAGTTTGTTGTGTGCCCAAAGTGCCAGAAAAAAGAACAGCAAAAGCAAATGAGAAAGAAGTGAAGAAATGCCAAGGCACAACTTTTTTCTGCATTTAACTCTTTTTTTTTTTTTTTTCACTAAATTTTTTTATTGGCAACAAAATGGACATATTTCATATTGAAAAGAAGTAAAATGCAAGAAAACTTAATATCAATTGAAAGCGATTCGCAAACTTTAGCCATTTTAATTAGCACTATTTGCTATTTCTATTTTTTTTTAACAACTTATTTTTATAAACTTTTGCATTTTATGTTAGGTTCAAATGAATTTGTGATTTTTTATGAGAAAGTGTTAAGCAAGAATAGTTTTTTAAGATTGTATATAGCTACGTGGACAGAATTTTGAGGGGACGAATGCGATAAAGCTATGTAGCCGGTATCGAACAGAACTCACTGCTCAATCGCTCTCGATATAAGACAGTTTATGCTGATTGATTTTTATCATTTCAAACAAACAGACAAAAATCGCACAGTAAAGTTATTATACCCTTGCAAAGGGTATTATAATTTTGCCCAGAAGTTTGCAACGCATTGAAATATTCATTTCCGAATCCATAAACTATATACATATATTCTTGATCAGGGCGACGATCAGTCTGTCTGTCCGTCAGTCTGTTTCGACGCCAACTAGTCTCTCAGTTCTTTCAGAGTCTTCTTTTTACTGCACGCTGCTAATATGTCGGTACGGACCAGATCGGATGACTATATGTTATAGCTGCCATAGGAACTATCGAACGGAAAATGGGCCTTAGTAAGAAAAACTTTTTGGTTTTCAACGTAAGTTTCCACAAACTCGGCCAATACTAATATTACATGCTTTCAAAAAGATTTGCAAAAATTTGGTCAAGATCGGATGACTATATCTTATAGCTGCCATAGGAACCATCGGTCAAAAAAATGGGTCTTAGTGAGAAAAACTTTTTTGTGTTCAATGTTAGCGTCCCCAAACTCGGCCACTACTAATATTATATGCTTTTACACAGATTTTCAAATTTTGATCACAATCGGATGACTATATCTTATAGCTGCCATAAGAACTATCGCTCGGGAAATAAGTCTTGGTTTTGATTTGCGAGTGCGTTCAAGAGAATTGTGCTAAATAGTCAAGAGAAGCAATGAAGTATTGGTTGGCAAAAAACTCGTGTGGTTTTTTTCAATTAACGACGTTTGGCCCAATTTTACGCGGTGATATAGTCTTAAACATCTTGGTATCGATTGCAAGTTTCAAGTCTAAGCTATCTATCGATAAGCAGCTGATCGTCATTCGATAACATTTGTAACAGCCACAGCGAATAGAGCATGGAAACCAAAGGTAAGCATTTTCTTTATATTTTGCTGTTGTTATCTTATATCGAAAAATGAATGCAAAGTTTATAGGAACGATGCATTAAGTAAATGAAAGTATCAACGTTAGTTCTTTTATATAAACATTTATAACCAGTGATTGGAAACGTACCCAAATCATATTAGTAATAAATATTAACTGTACGGGCTTAAATCCAAATATTAGGTTTAAGAATCCAGGTTTATTTGGAATCCACTTCAATGTAAAGCCAGGGACTTTGTCACGCTTGAAGTTAGAACTCCTTTTATAAGAGCATTTTTAGGTTGATCACAATATTTCAAATTTTTCAAGCATTGAAGTCTGGAAAAACGGGCTTTGCCCTGCAAAATTGTGACTAGTGCCATAAAAATAAGTATCATCTTGTAGCACAGGGCTAGAGCCGAATAAGTATATTAAATTAAAGATCAATAGCCTTAGCGAAAATGTCAGTTAAATTATTCAATTCATTAAAAAATAAAAAAATCTTGGAAAAATAATTTCATTTCATAAATCAGACTCTTCTAAAAACTCAGGCTTCACGTGTTTCATTCAAAACAGTCTACTTTAAATGCTTTTCAGAAGTTGGATACATTTTCAGTAACTGTTTAACATTTGGATATCTCTAAGTCAGTATTTTCTATGAACTTCAGCTAAAATCATTCACTTTCGTAAAAAATTTGGTATTTTTTAAACCGGTTTCCAGTACAAAATTGGTCTTAAAATCGCAAATCTTTGCGAAACTGAAAATGGGAGCATGGCCGATAATTCGGCTTCCTCTTCTCTGGCATAAATCATTTAGTTTTTGAACACGGAATATTTACCAGACTTCCAGTTAAAGCCACAAACAGGTCCCGGATACTTTTCTTTTCAATAAAGCAGAGCGCGGCAGCATCTCGGATATAATGTAATCAGAGCGAAAAAAATCACGTACGAATAGTACCTAGTACCTTACCTATTGACAAGGTAAATGAAAATTAAGACCTAGGTAAGGTTAAAGGTACTGGAATTTGAAAATACCGAGGTAAGGGAAAAGGTACACAAAATATGTATCTAGGTATATACCTAGGTATTTGTACCTAGGTACTTCCAAACACTGTTTATAACTATGTGTAATTTAGGTTAGGAAGTTACGTTCGTGCCTTAAACAGCATTGAATTTGTTGACGCGTCAAACTGATCGTGGAAATAGTGTATTTCATTTACTTTATACTCCAATACCCTGTACGTATATCTAGACTGATTTTGGCGTGCCTGGAACTCAAAGAGATCTCGTACGTGTTAATCTAGCTTTTGCAGAATGTTGATATGAAGGTGATCCCACGTGTCTATTGCATTCAAGTTGCGATCAAGGCCCTGCTGCGTATTGCGTTTTGTACTCCAACAGATACGTTGCCACAATTCGGTGCAGTCTTTATTGGGACATTTTCATTACCCCGCATAACCCCTAGATACCAAAATTCACGTAACACTTGAAGCTCTTCTCCATTCAGGAACCACTTCTCATCTCTTGTCTTACGACCTTCTCCATTTTTCATTATCTGGATGTTGGACTTATTACTGTTTATTCGGAGACTCTGCTTTTGACAGAAGCTGTGTGTGGCGCGAGGATTACTAGATCGTCAGCATAAATAAGGACATTGACCCGCTCTTGACCAATTCTTACTCTTCCTGGAAGCGATGACACAATGATGCTTAAGAGGCAACCCAGTTTGACACCCTGATTTTTGATGAAAGGTTCATTAAGTTGGTTACCATCCCATACCACGACTTCGTTATTTGAGACTCCGAATGATGTCTAGCAATTTTGTTGACAATACTATATTGCTTAACTTTAAAAGAAGACTTCTTCAGTCAATCGTATCGAAGGCCGCTTTGAAATCAACAAAGAATGTATACATTTTCCGCTTTCTTTGCAAGAAATCATTTGCGATTGTCGATAACACGAAATGTTCTCTACAACAGTATAAAACCACCTAGAGATGCTTCAACAAGCTTGATATTTGGGTACCACAATCTTTAAAGAAAATTCACCCTACTAAGCGTATCAATGGCCGTGTTCACCAGCACAAATCGATAACATAAAATCGTCTGATTTAGTTAAGTTAGTTTCTGGTGAATGCGAGTGATGTGCAATCATGATGACTAATTTTTATTATTGTGTTAGTTGCGAATCCATTGTTAACATGGTTTGCTAGATTTGTTATTGATAACACACAACAAACAAGTAATTTTATAAAAACAAAAACTAAATTAGTGTGGAAAATTGTTTGTTTTTGTTAAATTTATTGTCAGCGGACGTGGTTCAGCAATTAAATCACATAAATTAGGGCTAGGCTTGGATGATTGTGGCGAGGTAGGAGAGTTGGGATTGGCGCTTCTTTTAAAATGTAATCCCAGCTCATTGCCCACTTTATTTGAATAAACATTTGCAGTCTATTCAAATGCCAGCTTTATGATTACAGACAGCGCATGACAAAAGTTGTGTTTTTGAAGTAAAAGCCGAAAGGAGTGCAAAGTTTTTCTTAGAGACACCAAATATTTGACAAAAGTTGATATTCTTATAATTAATATTCTGGGATACGTCAAGGTCGGAAAATGGGGGCTTAAAGTCTAACTTTAAGGAGAAAGGAAATTCAAAACAAGCGCAAGTGCATACATAGGGAGAAATATAATCACTTTCTCAAACACGAAGGATTTGAGACCGACCGAAAGAGATTTCTGGGACACCGAGAATTGGTTTTGGGTTGCAATTTGTTTGTAATTGTAAGGGTGTCATCCACTTTAAGCCGTTGCCATCAATTCAAATTTGTACTTTCGTCAACTATTAAAATTGGACAAAAAAATCAAATAGAAGCTTTTCGGACTAGCCAATCGCAAGGGTATGCTTTTCCAGTCACTTGTTACAAGAGTCCTAAACACTCATACCTTCAGAGTGATTTTCAGTTAATTTTACATCTCTTTGTTTTCTTTCCATTGTTCTTAAATTATAATCCTTTCCGCATGGTCACTTCACTTTAAAGGCTTAACTGCGTTTCCCTGTGCTTATTATGTAGCCACGCCCTCTTTATGTTATGCAATTTGCTGGCATAACCCAAAACCATTGAAGTGGATCCAAAAACTGACAAGTATCCTCTGCTGGCGCACTAAAAATGAAGACACTAAAGCTCAACCATAGTTGTTATTGTTGTTGGCTTTCGGGTATGTAATGTGGCACACACGCACACACCCAAGAAGCACAATGACATCAAGTTAGTAATGCAATAGGAAAAGCAACTCGCGTGCGCGTGTGTAAAACTTTATTTTTACGACAAAGTGCAAGCGGGAAAGTTGTTAGGAAAAGACACCAACGGTATAGCAGCAGCAGTAGCAGCAGCAGCAACAGAAACAGTTGTTGGATTTTAATTTTTAGCTGCGACACGAGACAAAGTTTTAACTAAAAATTGCAGAGCTGGCAACTTTACAGCGTTATATGGCTGAAGAAATTTGATTTTTATTTTGTTCACGTATCACACGGCGTCTACGTAATGTGTCGCCCAATGGCTTCAATGCGAAGGTGTAAAAGCAGATGATTAAGTTGTTGTTTTCGTTGTTCCTTCTTCTTTATCCATTGTTCTGTTGAAGATGATGTCAACTTTGTTGCCTGGCATAATTGTACACACCATTAACACTGACACTTAATACGCACATTTATGCAATTTGATGGACCATGATTAATGCGACGCCTGTCATGTTGCAACTTTACCCAAATTTGTTTAACAAATGAATTTTTCATTAGCGGTAGGATGAGAGGGGTCAAAGGGAAAATGATGTAAGACAGTGGGTCAAAAGTGGAAAAAGAAGTGAATGAAAAATCGGAGAATCTTAGCGAAGTATACAAATAAGAACCTTAAATTGTTAGTCGTTTGAAATCAGGGAAAGCAACAACAAAATAAAATTTAAGCTTCCACTTCAACAACTGACTGTCATTTTGGTAATTCGAGCCGGATGGTTTTTTTTTTGCCGAATAAGGTGCCATAGTTACTATTACCACTTGTACAAACTGGATCTTACCAACTACTCTTCAAGATATGACATTTTATGCTCTGTTTTGTTCGGCGCCAGATTCTAATAATCTTTTTTAAATATTTAAAATGCTAATATATATTAACTTCCATGTTTCACGATTTTTGGGCAAATATTAAGGGTATCCGAATACTGTTAACTAGTATAAAGATAAACTAAGCTACAGAACATCTGATTTCGACCAAATATCGCGAATCTTTTTGAAAACATATCAAATTAACAATCGCCAAGTTTAAGAACGATAAACTTGAAAACAAAAAAGATTTTCTCACTAAGACTCATTTTCCGACCGATCAGTCCAATGGCAGCCGTAAGATATAGTCATCCGACTTCGACCAAATTTTTCAAATTAGTTTCAAAGCGTTTAATATTAATAATCACCGACCTTAAGATCGATTTACTTGAAAACAAAAAAGTTTTTATCACTAAGACCCATTTTCCGACCGATCGGTCCCATGGCAGCTTTAAGATATAGTCATCCGATTTTGACCAAAGTTTGCAAATCTGTTTGAAAGCATTTAATATTAATAATAGACGAGTTTAAGGACGCTAGCATTGAAAACAAAAAATTTTTTCTCACTAAGACCCATTTTCCGACCGATGGTTCCTAACGACAACTATAAGATATAGTCATCCGATCCGGTCGGTTCCGACATATTAGGAGCGTGCAGCCAAAAGAAGACTCTGTGCAAAATTTCAGCTCGATAGCTTTAAAACTGAGATACTAGTTTGCGTAGAAACAGACGGACAGACAGACGGACTGACAAAGCTCAATCGACTCAGCTCGTCGTCCTGATCAAGAATATATATAGTTTCTTTGGTCGGAAATTAATATTTCTATGCGTTGCAAACTTCTGGGCAAAATTATAATACCATTTGCAAGGGTATAAAAAGAGCCGTGCACGGCAAGAACCGTGCACAGGCAGGCACGGTTAAGGCTTGTTAAAACTTGATTGCTCTCTTGGCGCAAGCCTTGGCAAGCGTCCGGCTCTTGTTGGTGTGAATCAGGTGTGTGCGTTTAGCCACTGAAACGAAGTTTAATACTAAAGATTTTGCTTTTCATGTCCACAAATAAGGCCCAATGATAACTGCATAACCATGATTGTAATAATACTGAACCGCTATAAAATACCATGAATGACCAATAATGAAGAATATAGAAACCACTATAACGACAGGGGAGAAGAAACTGACATCAGTATGCGCTTCAGCAGCGCTCGCGTCTCGACGCACGGCCCTTTATTCTGTCTAAAAGCATTGCCTCGCTTCGAGGCGCCGACACGCACAAGCTGACGTCGCAACAAGTGCAATTTTCTCGCTTCGAAGTGGGGTAAAACAACTAAATACATGCGTGTCGGCGTCAGCCCTTACAAGCAGACGGCGAAGCAAGTGCAGTGTGGGCGACCGAGTCTTGCTGATAAGGGTAGTTTTAACTGCTCCCAAGCTAAAATTTCGTACCCACTGTAGCTTAACTTATCCTTATGTGTAACGGTATTCGAAATCACTTAATATTTGCCCAGAAATCGTAAAGCATGGAAGTTTACATATATTATCATTTTAGTCAATGTTACAACTGGCTAGCTCAAGGTCTTTTGGTTGATTATAAGTCTTTTATAACCAACACAAACCAACAGATATTAATTACAACATTTTGGAATAGCAATTGGTTAAACCCCATAAACATCATTTTAAATATTTAAAAAAGATTATTTGAATTTGGCGCCAAACAAAACAGAGCATACTTATTGGGGCACTTATGTTATAGAACACACTAATATATTAAGCATACTAAAATTATGTTAGCATACTCAAAAAAAAATACTAGATCGCCGAGGTGTACTCAGAAATATGCGAATAACTTCATCAATCGGTATCCAAATTAATTGTGACATTTGTTCAACGGAGAATTAAATGGTCACTCATAATAAACTTCGCATAGAATAAAATAGTTAAACCAGTGGTGGCCAAAGTAGAAATTTCGAAAAAGAAAGTTGAAAATGACACATCTGTAAGCCGCAGTTTTCAGCCATCGCGTTAAATGAGTCAAATTATTGATTAAAATATACTAGATTGCTCTCGTCGCTATCGGAATTGACAAGGTTATAAACAATCAGACGGTCCATGCGCGCGTTATATCTATTTAATTGAGGTAAAAACGTAAAAAGCGGTTTTTTACCCATAACTTCAGATTTTGGGGGTCCCCGAGGAAACCAAGTATGAGGAATATACGCGACCTGCTCCACAGCGTACGCTATGTCAATACCCAGGTTATTACAATTTTTTGAAAATTGATTGAATACTTATTTACACATATTGTTGTTGTTTGCGCGATCGTCTGTTTCAAGTCACACTCTTTCTCTAAATGTGAATGAAAAAGAAAGCCTTAAGCATGATTATGTATGTATTTATATATGTGTGTGAGCAAAATGTTTCTGGCACGCCGTCATCTTGTCAGCTTGGCGCCGGTGTGATCTTGGCAGTGGAAGGGAGAGAGGAATAAACAATTTTTATTCAATTTTTGATTCTTAATAAGTTTGCTTAACATTTCTTAAGTGCGCGATGCCTCGATCAAAAACAAACATTTTCTGTTTTCTTTTGATATAGAAGAAAATGTGTGTTATTAAAATATACCCCAAAAACCCGTAACCCTAACCGTTATTCGATTCGGTCTTAATCTCCATCTAAAACTGTTATAAATTTCCCCCTCTTTTGCTGACACTAAATACAATCCAAACTGACACCGATCCACTGTTCGCACAGATTTATTCCATAAAATGGTTGAAAATGTTTAAGTAGCATAAAACTTTAATAGTGTTCAGGGTGTCCCAAGCCCAGCATAAAATGCATAAAGTTTGTCAAACTTTTGTTTCAAAAGTCAAAGGCGAACAATGTTGATGAATGAGCTGAAAGCGGGCCCACCAGGAGCAGGAGCAGGAGTGGCAAATGTTTTCATCATTCTCTTGGTCTCGGTCTCTCTTATCAGTCCGACAGTTAAGAATTTATATGACCGTGTTTCCTCTCTCCGTGGAGTGCAGCAAGAGAATTATAAGCTGCCAAGCATTTAAAAACGCATAAATGTATTCTTCCGGCGCCCACTCACATAATGGAAAATTTATGAACTCCCAGCTCAAAATGAGGGGGAAACGAAAAAAAAAAAATTAATTGCACTAGTAAAACAAAAAACTTGGAGAGCAAACCAACCCAAAATTTGTTAGCCCAAGCCAAAGCAAGTGTCAGCTGCAGAACTATTAAAAAGGCATCACGAACGTGGGAGCAAGTTCTGTGCTACCTGCATTTCCGTTGGCCACAAAAGCAAAATCCCACTAGACTGACTTCCTGTTTTGTTCAGCAGACGCAGAAGATGCTGGAGACGAGGATGCAGCGTGGCCGCCGAAATGCGGAAACGTCCATTTTATAGAGGAAATATATTCTTATGCGGAGACATGCCGATGATTAATGTATGTTTTGGCATTACGTGCAGTCCTAGTGCTGGGTGGTGGCTTAGAAATGTCCAGAATACGGCAAGCAATGGGAGCATAATTTATGTGAGTCGAAGAGCAAAGCTAGAGCAGCTTGTTATGATCGAGTAGATGTACCTGTTCAAAAGATTTCAACCAAAATAATTGGGTTAAATGCTGCAATTATTTGCCTGCCCAAGTGTCGAGTTTCTACCCCTCAGACTACTCTCTAGCAATTCAGGTTAAGTGCGTTTCATGTGCGTTTATGGCTGACATTATTACATTCCTGGCACAGAATGGTTGAGTCGGCTTTTTTATGTGGTTGCCGCTGCTTTCTATTACAGTTGCAAAATGAAAACTTTTTTATTGAAGTTGAGAGCACACACATGAGCACAAAATAAAAAGGAATAAGAAACTTTGCCATCGAAGCAAATGCAAAACAAAAATTGTCGCAAGCTCGCAATGCGAGGCAAATAAAAAGTTGAGGCAATTTCCAAAGGCGAACATTTTTCTAGCATTGGAAAATAATTAAAAAGTTTTGCATTGCAGCAGCTAATGGAAATTGAATGCCAAAATAAATGGATATAAATTTTAAATTCCGCTAAATAATTTATAAACAAAAATAAATCCAACCGAAAAACTTTTGCCATACATTGTAGAAAATTTGCTGTGAGGAAATAAGACATGAAAATATGGATTATTGTTTGCATAGAATATTTTTAGTTTCTAGTTTGTTGTGCTTAATGGGTGAAGCTTCAACAAAACAGCTGACTTCTGATTATTCGTTTTTTCTACTGCAGACAACTTTTAATAATTTTGTACCCTTCCATGAAGTTGCCCAAAGCCTGAGTTGCCCAAACCTCTCAAATTGTGAGAATTGAACTTAAGCATAGGGTTCCTTTATCAGAATGGTTTTCAAAAGCTTCGTTATATTCTGCTATTTCCGGATTGTGGTCGGAGATGATCCCTTCTATGCGTTGCAAACTTCTGAGCAAAATTATTATACACTTTTCAAGTGTATAAAAATTTACCGAAATGAAAACGAACAATTGCGACATTTGAAAGGAAGCGTTCGAGTTGGCTTGTGACAAGCATGATTGTTGCCGCGCAGAGAAACAATTCCCAAGTGGCTTCAGACAATCAAATATGACGACCACGACTGTCTTACAATGTTGCAGGATCACGGCTGAAAAGAAAAACGGCAACGGAACTGGCCGATAATGAAGCAAATAATACAAGTCTACTTGTACATGTTCTGATACTGAAAAAGGCCAAAAAAAAGTGCATCAAGTTACCACTCACACCAATTCAAGTTACTGAATTTTTGATTGATAACTCCGTAACCAAAGGCACAGTGTGTACAAGCAGAGATTCCTGGGAGACGGTTCGGATATCAAAGTCACGAGCGACATTCCACTGAATTTAACTGATGATTTTGGGACACTTTTATGTATTAATCAACCTCAGCAATCAGTAAGATTTCGCAAACTCCTAAAAGACAGTAGCCCATTCTCCCTGGACTTAGAACTAGAAAAAGAAGATTAATGTAATAGTATTAATTTAATACCTATAATAAATCAGTATTTAAGTTCGTCTATATTCAAATATCAAATAATAACAACAATGTGTCCTAATATAAGCGGTATAGGTGGGCAAGGTCGGATTGACTAGAAATTTTTCTCACTTAATTTAAGTGCTAATATGATCAGTTCCACAAAAATTCAGCTCTTCTTCTTTTTCTTTATTGGCCCAATGTTGCATCACAACCGCTCGACGGTCTTGGCCTCTGCAATGAATGCCCTCCACTCGCTTCTGCATTGTGCGAGCTGGCACCAGTTGTTCACACCAAGGTTGGAAATGTCTTTCCGCACTTGATCATCCCATCTTAGTGGTGGGCGACCCCTTCTGCCTTCTTCTCCAAAGTCAGCCGCCTTCGCTTTGTACGTCCTTTTTACTGGAGCTTCTTCATCCATCCGGATTACATGTCCTAACCAGCACAGCCGCTGGTTAGGACATGTAATCCGGATGGATGAAGAGA
>JBAMBO010000823.1:0-48468 GCA_037044535.1 Lordiphosa magnipectinata
GCGAGGAGTTTAAAATGTATTTGGTAAGCATTCAAACACTTCTAATCAGGTCAATTTGATTCGCCTCACCTATGTGTTCGATCACAGCTACCAGACCAAGAGGAATATCATTAAACAGCAGCCGGTGCTCAATGATCGAGACAGTAAAACGACCACAAACCAAATGAACGCTCCCAGTTCAGTGGACAGTGAACTGCTGGCCTCCTATCAAGCGGTAGTATAGCGGATAGTGCAGCCACAATTGAGCAAAAGCAGATCGGGCAAAGAGTATGTGCCCTACATCAATGCCAATTATATCAAGGTAAAAAATGGGCGAACCAAACTTTAACTTTATAAATCACTTCCATTTCTTAACCTTTCCCTGACAGCGCCCCCGATTTCGTGGCCAAGTGCTATGTGACCACCCAGGGACCGCTGCCCAATACCATTTTCGAGTTCAGCGGAGCTATATAAGCCGCCAAGTCATACATGCTACTGACCAACTTTACGGAGGCAAATCGCCAGAAATGCGCGAATTACTTTCCAAACGAGATGAACGAAATCTTTGCGGTGGCAGACAAGTGCGAGGTGCCGCTGCTCGGGACTACATCGAACAGAATTTTTTAAAGCCATTGATTGTGCCAGACACAATTTTAAGGAAAATGTCGGAAGAGGGGCAATTACTAACGTTCACTGCGCTAATACTGCAGATTGTCAAAAGTCATAATGATAAGAACAATTTATAAAATTTAATAATAAAAATATATTAAAATAGCACATTAATTATTTTAGATTCATAATCCTGCCAGGTGTTGTTGTTTGTAAGTTCGCGGGCATATTTAACAGCGCCAGAGCAGTGCAAGGTTAGTTTGAAAACGTTTAGTAAGTAAAATTGGCTCAAACAGCACCTCCAGGAGGGGCCAGGGCCAAGCTTCTCTCAATATCTTGGCGTCTGTGCTTATAATTTTTCGCACAAGAGAAGGGACCTACAGTTTAACGCCGAATCCGAACGGCAATAGATAGTGAATTTTGCTTTTCATGGCTAGTTATTACTTCACAGCTGGCGCCAGTAGCTGGTGAAGGTGATCGGGTGTGTAAAAGCTTTTTTCTAAAGAAAGAAAAAACTTATTTTTTTTTATTAGATGGTCAGAGGCGGGATCGAACCCACAACCTCCCGCACCAGCAGCCACACATACAACTGGCACGCCACACCCGAAACGTTTGAAACGTTTATCGAAAGAAAAAAGTGATTTATCGTGTTTATACCAGCGGCTTAGCAGACTCTGTTAAGAATCTGCGGAATATCAACTTTTAAGCGAGCAATTTTTCGCGACCGCCTTAAAAAATAAAAAATTCTTGGAAAAATAATTTCAGCATCAGCTGAACTTTTTACCTTTATAACTCAGACTTCACACGTGTTTCCTTCAAAACTGTAAAAACATTTATTTCACAAGTTGGATACATTTTCTGTAACTCTTTAATATTTTGATATCTCTAAGTCGCTATTTGCTATGAACTTCAGCTAATATAGTAGCAATTATTTCATGTGTGAGGGACAATCGCACACGCTTTCACTTTCGTAAAAAATTTGCGATTAATAACTGGTTTCCAGTACAAAATTATCTAAAAGTTACAAAACTTTACGAAAGTGAAAATGGGAACACGACTGATAGTCCGGCTTCCTCTTTTCTAGCATGAATGGTATGGTTTTTGAACACGGAATTATTACCGGACGTCCAGTTAAAGCCACAAACAGGCACTGGATACTTTTCGTTTCAATATAGCAGAGTGCGGCAGCATTTCGACTATAATGTAATCAGAGCGAAAAAAAATCAAGTAGGAAAAGTACCTAGTATCTTACCTATTGACAAGGTAAATGAAAATAAAGACCTAGGTAAGGTAAAAGGTACTCGAATTTGAAAATACTGAGGTAAGGTAAAAGGTACACAAAATATGAATCTAGGTATGTACCTAGGTATTTGTACCTAAGTACTTCCAATCACTGCCAATACTTTACGTCCCCACAAAACCCAACTCCTACTGACCACAGTTGACAGTGTGAGCGGTGCCTCACAGACTCAGCAACAACATTTCGGCAGTTTTTTAGAGCCATTGATACTGTTCTGGCGTCTTCCTATCGTTTGACATTATGATATTAAACATACTTATGCAATGACTTCAAATTAAAAATTTCTAAAATTTTTAGAACAATTTTAAAAATAAAACAAATTTTTTGTTGTACATATGTGCGGTGTTTGTATTCTGACAAGAAATAAGTGTGAAATCAACATTATTCTTATAAATACATAGGAAGGAGCCAAGGCCGAAAATGTCATCAGAGAGTTGAAACTGTTTGAGCTTGACTTACACAAAAGGCTAATTCAAAGTGGATTTCCAAATACCCCATTGACTGAGACGACTATAAATATAAAACAAAAAACTTAAAAATTACAACAAAGCTGAAGAGCTAAAGAAGATACATCTAACTATATTCTTTACTCTGAGGAGGATCAGCAGTACCCAATATTATCCCACAATTCGCCACAGTTGCAGACAAAACCGAATGCTTTTGGAAATATTTTAGACAACAATAACGACATCAAATCGTGAGGGAATCCCTCAGTATTCTATACGAAAAATTTAGACAAATTTGATGCCAACACGCTGCAAATATCTGCCTCGAGAATGTACGCCCCACCACCGATTTTGGCGTCCAATTATGACAATGAATGTGAGCCCCATACATTAAATATCACCAGTAAATATCGCAAACAATGTACCCTTCCCTTCTCTGTAGATGCATCGTCCAACTCGTACGGCAAGACAAATAGCAAGAGCAATGGCAATATATCGGATGCAACGATTCAAAAAAAGGTCAGCCGCACACCCACAATGAATGGCGGCAGCATCATAAAACGATTTGCGATACCAGACCTAAAATCCTTTTTTGGAAAACCCCACTCCAGTCAGAGTATAATACCGCAAGTTCTCATTGGCTTGCTGCTCATCTTTCTGACGGTAATTACGGTCTTGTACGTGGCCAAGAAATTTGACAAAAGCCCAATTGATAAAACGGGCTTAAAGTTTACGCTATGCAACCAGAATGATCGGGATCTGTCGTTGGCTAATGAAGAGGTTACGTGCATTAGCAAGGATTTGTTAGAGGCCGCATTGCACTTATGCGAGCAGCTTTTCAACAAGCTAAATGAGCGAGCGCGGCAGCATCACTGCAAGAATGAAAATCTTTCGCCAACTCTTCAGTTCAGTGAGTTTGTGCAGGAACTAACCGCCAACGCCCGAACACAGATGCAAAGAGCCAATCTGCAAAATAATCTCTTGGCTACCAAATATCTAATAATGCAGAATCCACAATGGATGATTCGAACCAGTGGCAACTCTCCCGAGCTGGCTGCGTCGTTTGAGCTCACTGAACCGAAACTGCCGCTTAAGTGCATTATTTTGAAGAAAATTTCGCGTTTCTTCACTGTTCTCGGCTCTATAACTCTAGCTATTTCCGGATGTTTCGTAATCTACTTCATGATTGTGGTTTACAGAGTCCGCCAGAAGGAAAGCTTGTTGGCCGCAGAGCAATTTGCAAAAGACATAATAAACGAATTGGTCTGCCAAAGTGCTCAGTCCGAGTCACCCGAAGTGATCATTACTCAGTTACAAGAAAAGCTGGTGCCCGCCAATAAGCGTGCGAAACTGTTGCCTGCTTGGAATAAAGCTCTCAAGATGCTGGAGACAAACGACAACCGCGTTTTGATCGGCATGGTTATACGAGATGGAAAGCAACAACGCACAATGCGGTGGAATAGAAATGTAGATAAAAAGGAATTTGTCACAGCTAAGAAATGGCAAAGACCAGCATTTGATAACTCCAACAAGATAGCAAATCCACGCACGCCTTGCTTGAAAATACGAAACATGTTTGATTCGACAGAAGTGGAACAGGCCAATTTGAAACAGTTGATCGTAGAGTCTGTTTTCGAAAAGGTCGGACCGCTTTGCAAAATCTGCGATGTGCAGCTGGACACTCAGTCCTGCTGCGTCTACATTCGCTGTGCAAGTGAGACAGACGCTGGAATGATTTACAACGAAATCAATGGATGGTGGTTCGACAAACGTTTAATATCAATTCAATTCATAAGTTTGGAACGTTATCTTAGTCGGTTTCCGAAACCCTCAACCGAGCCATTGTAACACTCACTCATAAACTAAACATTTTTTCATCTTGTGGTCAGAATTTGTAAGTTATTAAAAGCGAGTTTGTATTAAAAGAGCGTTTTCTTCATCGCTATCGGAATCTGAATTTCTAAATTTCGCCTGAGAAATGCTTGGTTGATTTTGCGGAATCGATGGTGATTTTAGGAGATTTATTACTTCTGCTGGAAGAGGTTTCTTTTTGGTTTGCATATGCCTTCGATTCAAACTCAGACTTGATATTAATGGATCGGAAGAATGCATTGTCTTATGAAATACATCGGACACGTTGTTCAGTCTGATATTCTTTCGGGCAAGTGATCTATATCAAAGATTTATAGATATTATAGATGACAGATGTGAAACAAAAAACGATTTTTTTGGGAGCTGACCCCAATTTTTACAGCCTTTACGAGGAATATATGTATTGAAATTTAGCTATACGTTTTAATAAATGGGTGTTGGCTGAGAGCAAAGATTTATAGATATTATAGATGAAGCATATAAAAGAAAAAAAAACGATTTTTCTTGGGATCTGACATTGGATCAAAAAAAATTGTTTGTATGAGATGCGGTATATATATGGGCATTTCCACAGAAAGGGCAACCAAAAACCGAAAATATCGATTCATTTTATGCAGCTAACTTATCTTATGTACATACATATATAAATTTTTGAAAAGCATCACAAGAACAGCGTAAGAGAACGGCTTGTCACGTAACGTATGTAATGTTGCGTATCATAATGAGTCAAATATAAAAAAAAGCAAAATTTATTTTTGACCGAATCAGCTATAAATATATAGTTACAACTTTGCAGATCATATTAAAGTTAGTTGCATTAAAAAACTCGAACGCATTCCGCAGAGTTTTGCTTTTTTGTGAAAGCTGACAAAACGCACTTCCGTATTTTGTCACGTTGCGTATGCCTTTTTGTCTGCTTGTATCTTGGTGGTACCTTACTGTCTACATCTCTCAGCTTTAACATTAAATAAAGTGCTACTCAAGTGCTATCCAAAAATCAATATGCGGAAATTTATGGTAATATTTTTCTTTGTAATATAAATATTTTCTTTGTTGATTGTCACTTTCGTAGCTGTGGAAATGCCCATATGTAGTGTCTTTGTCTATATCGACTTGTTTCGTCCTTTTGAAACAATCTCTCTTAGACATTCTACCGAAACTAAGGAAGAGTTCATTATTTGCTAGCCATGAATTAAAATTTTATGGACCGTCGGTGACATTGGATTTCCAGGGATATAAATTTAAATATAATGAAAATGTTCTTTCACAAAAATACCTGATTGCCTCAATATCTTTGCACTGCTCGCACGAAATAGCGATTAAAATTACTCAAAAAGTGTATAAAATATTATGTTATAATGGGTTTTTTGGGTTTATGTTATGTTAAAATCAGGGAATCAAACCAGAATCAGAACCGGAACCGCATACCGAAAAGAACCGATAAAAACTCAGAACCAGAACCGTCACCTGAACCCATATTTTTAATTTTTAAACTGAATGAGGACAGCAGCTCTGGCACAAATCTGTTAGCTGAAAGTGGAAGCTAATTGAATCCATACATGTATTTGTATGAAAAGAAACAGGAAAATACAATTAGTTCAGTATTTTCACAAAACTGTTTAATGACATCAATCACTGACGGAACTGAACCTCGCAGAAACGGTTCGGTTCGGGTTTTTTGCGTCCATCGAACTGGACCATCTACTGGACCTGCAAAATTTATTACCTCGAGAACCTGAACCTGAGCCGGAATTCTTCTGTTTGGAAAAACATTTGGTTCAGAAAATTATTAAAGTCGACTTATATAAGTTTCTTTATATTACGGATGGAAAAAAATCGTTGCTTTGTACTTGGATCGATTGGTGCATTATCTAATGGAGATCAGTTTTGTAAGTCATATCCAAACTGGGAATATTCCGACTATGAGAAGGGAAATAAAGTAATAGTCTAGTTATAACAAGACAATTTATTTTGTTCATATCTATGTATCTCAAAACATATGTTTCGGTGCGTACCAGAACCGAAACCGGAACCGAAATAGGATTCGGTTTGATTCCCTGGTTAAAATATTAAAGTTAGAAGGAGATCCACTTGTACTTGTATGCTTTTCTTCGAGGAATATCGTCATCTTTTCAGAAAGCAACTTTGAGTGCTGAATTTTAAATCGGGACAACATGCGTTGGCATTTTGGCAAATATCGCTTTACATGTAGAGTAAAATTCGTAATATAATATTTTTTTCAATTTAAATCAATTGGCAAGCTGCTGAGATAATTTATATTAATTTTTTCGAGTATCCACTAAGTAGATGCAGAATCGTTGCGCCTGTTGTGGTTCCAAACCTCAAGCAGGGTTGTATGGCAAAACTCATTATATCGGCACTAAAAAGATCAAATTTTTTGAATAGGGGCAAAAACAGGCAAAAATCTTTAACTACACATTAATCTATATTAACCCCTGAGAACCGGTTCGGACCATGAACCAGGCGCTCTATATTTTTGACTCCTCGAACCTGAATCCGAACCACTTTATCGAAAAATGAGGTTCGGTTCACCGTTTTAATTAATTTATTCACCGACACATCCAGCGAAATATTGGAAATTTCTGGAGATTTTACTATAAACGATTGCATTTCTAACTTGATTTTCGATGTAGTGACAAAATAAAGTATCATAATGATGATAGATTATACGGAGAGAAACCGTTTGACCATATGATGAATCAACTTATCTTGGAACGGACGGTATAGATCACAATTACTACCAAGTGATTTGTATTTCGCTTGGTTTTAACACCGATCAATCGTTCTAAGATCTTCAGCAAATCATTGTTTATTACTATCTAAGTGCCCCGACAAACATTCTTCTACTATGAGTTCAGTACCAGTATTGGCTGCAGTATTCTCAGACCTGAGATTTCATATTTTGCTTGCGAAAAATAGTTGCAAAGCAACTGACTCAACGTCTGATTGTGAAGAAAAGAAGCTTATGAAAGCAATAAACAAATATCAAATATAAAAGCTGTGAGTGATGTTTAAGATTTCTTTGGAAATTGTCAAAGAGCATATACATTACATACATCGACAAGTGTTTTAAAATTTCGAGAAAAGTCATAAAAACTAAGACAAGAAATATTGCCTTTACTATACTAGCTGTTCCAGCAACTCAGGTATCAGTTGAAGGAGCATTTTCAACACTTAAGTTGGTTCTTTCTGATATAAGAGCTAGCATAGATGAACAGCAGTTCCTAAAAATTGTTAATGTCAGCTAATGGATTTGATAATTACAATAACTTAAGTATTGAATATTATGATTAAGTATATAAATAGAGAGGTATATAAATTTTAATTTAAAAGTAGAATTAATAAATCAAAAGTCAAACTATTCTTTTTTGTTCAATCGAACCAAAACCTTGTGTTCAGGGGTTCCAGGAACCGATCCGCGAACCGAACCTTGCACTTTACAATGGGTTCGAACCCCCCGACCGAACCTTCTGCAGAATTTTAGAGGTTTGCAGAATTAATCTATACACTTTTGTGAACAACTTGTCGTTTTTAGTTGTTTGCAGCAGTATGCAGCAAAAAAAGTTATACTCCACGAGACACGATTATACTTGTTAGATTTTCGCTATAAAAATACACCAACAACAATTGGACAGACACAACAAAAAACACAATATCAGTAAATCGGAATATAAAACATATATTTGGCATTCCAGCAGGAACATTTTCCATATTTCCAATTGATAAGCCACGGTACACGAGCAAAGTCTATCAAATTTGCCACCGATTTTCGGTAGGACTGCCCTTAATCAGTTGACTTTGACTGGGCGCCAAAAGCCTTCGGTTAGGCTTAAAATCAATGTGACTTTGAGTTATAAAACCATGAAAAATCGGACTTTATGCCAAATTTTTGGGCATTCCGATATTCTTCCTAGCTATGAAGATCAATTCGGTGTTTATCCAGAGATTTTCTTTACCAATACCTTATTTTCTTCTAAAGTGAGTGTGATTCTTAAGAAGACAAAATAAAAATAGTTTTTATCTATTTTTTCTAGATGTTTAAAAAAGAAATTTCGAGCGCTTTTGAGAAAAAAAATTATTTTTTTCAAATATTTTTGCTCTTTGTATTCAGACTACTTACTGAAATTTTTTTTAAAAAGATTGGTAAACAAACCCCTTCCAAAAACCATAGCCAAAAATCAGGCTGCGAACTTACAACATTGGAATTCCTATGTCTTCGCCTTGTGAAGTAGCATAAATACCAACTGGTAGGTTGTTTGAAGCGTGAACAGCAAAAACAAAGTTCGCTGATGAGAGAATTTAGTTAATCTCGAAACAGCGATCGTTGTACGGACACACCCCATTGCTATTCCAAAATTTAATTAATATCTGTTGATTTGTGTTGATTATATTGAATTATAATTAACCATTGACCTTGAGCCAGCCAAATGCAAACTTTGCCAAAAATTAAAAAAAAAAAAAAAAACAAACATAAAAATTTTAAAAAATTGCATTAAAACTTTTTTATACCCTTGCAAAGGTTATTATAATTTTGCCCAGGAGTTTGCAACGCATAGAAATATTAATTTCCGACCCCATAAACTATATATATTCTTGATCAGGGGGACGAGGTGAGTCGATTAAGCTTTGTCCGTCCGTCTCTCTTTTTCTACGCGAACTAGTCCCTCAGTTTTGGAGCTATCGAGCTGAAATTTTGCACAGAGTCTTCTTTTGACTGCACGCTGCTAATATGTCGGAACTCGGATCGGATGATTACTTCTTGTAGCTGCCATAGAAACGATCGGTCAAAAAGTCAGTTTTAGTGAGAAATCCTTTTTTGTTTTCAATTTTAGCGTTCTTAAACTTGGCCATTATTAATATTTTATGTTTTAAAACAGATGTGCGAATTTTGGTCGATATCAAATGACTATATCTTATTGTTGAAATATTACAGCTCGGTCGGGAAATGTGTCCCTTTTTGGTATCTTTAGGGAACGGATTGTATTTTTAAGCAATGCTTGTGTTTAGCCCTTTTTGGTCTACTACTACAAGTAGTAGTCAACTTTGAAGGTTGCGAATGTAAATGATATTTGTGGAGACCCAAATTTCCTAGTAGGCGTAAGAACTTTTCAAGTAAAATAAATGTATGATATTTGGCAGTCGAGTTTTGATTTAAATGTAAGCGTTCTTAAGATCTGACATTTTAAAAACAGTATTTGCAAGGGTATAAAAACTTCGGCACTGACGAAGTTAGCTTAACCTTTTCGTTTTAATTTTTTTATTTCAACCTTAAAAAAGTTGGCCAACCTTTTTGAAATTTGGAAAAAAAAAACAAATTTTACTAAAAACTTTTTTGTAGTTTTTTTTACTGCTTTTATTCCTACCTTTAAGAATGAAAAACAAAAACAGATTGCGATTATCTCATTTGCTTTGGAAGATATTCATTTCATTTCGCACACTGTGCATCGGTTCGGTTTATAAAATGGTTTTGAAAACTAACCAAACCGAGATTTCGGTTCGGTTCAGAGGTTCACTATTGATTTCCAAGCATTTTAATAAGAAATTTTTGTGTTTGTCATAAATTAAATTAAAGTACATAGTAAAAACAACCAGGCGCAATTAAATGCAAGTAACAACATAATACAAGTACCGCGACTCTGCGACTCGATATACGGTGCGTATATATGGTCCCAGCTGTTTCTTAAGTCGATTTTTCTGATAAAAATTCACAAAATTCGCATAGGCGCTTTACCTTATCAAACTCGTCGATAAATGAACCGAACCGAACCATTTGCATTTTCGGTTTGGTTCAGCAATTCTGAAATTAAGCTGGTTTGGTCCACGGTTCAGTTTACGAACATGATTTAGCGGTTCGGTAAGGCTTGGTTCGGTTCGGAACTGTTTTGGATCCCTGGTCAAGATTTGTCTATTTCATGACAATATTGATTTATTTTATTTACAAAATATCAATATCGGAAAAATATCGATATGAATATTTCTATTATATTTCTAAAATTGTTCAAATTTGCGCAGGAAATTGAGGTAACATATAAAAAAAACAATTGTCAATTTAGTTAGATTCTGAATCAAGGTCAAACTTTCAAATTTCGTTTTTCAAGCTTATTTTCCGAAAAGTTTTTATACAAAAAGTATAATTATAAAAATTAAAAAAGTATAATATTGAGAAATCAATGCTTACCGATTCTCCAGCGATTTGTAACGCTCCTTGACAATGGCACGATGTCGCTTGCAGAATATGAGAAATGCATTCATGGGCCTACGAGCGTGATGCTCTGGCCTTATATTATCCGTCTCCGTCTCGTTCGCGATGGCTGCAGATTCCTGCTGCTGTTGCACCAAGTTGGCCTGAGCACGTCTGCATTCTTGTTGCGGCACTGTAACCACATCCACATGTTCCTCCGTATCCTCCACTTGGATGCGAGTGACTTTTAGCTGATCAAATTGCTGCTGCTGCTGCTCGTCCAGCTCATCTTCTTCCTCGTCTTCATCATCGTCATCATCAACGTCGTCATCCTCACCGCTGCTATAATTCTGCAACTTTGCATAATTGTGCACATCCTCGATGAGACGAAAGGCATGTTCTTGGTCCTCAGTACGTTGCGTTTGCTGCTGCTGTTGTGGCATTGTTGTTGTGGATGTCACTTCATCAATAAAGGCACTTTTGGCTATTGCTGTTGGCTTTCGATCTTTGGTGTGTGCTGCCGAGGTAATCCACTTTAAGTCTTGCCCTGCTACTAATCCTCCACCTGTTGCTTCTCTCAGAGTTGGCATTATTTTGAGCATTCCATTGTTGTTGTTGTAGTTGTGCTCTGATTTAAGGCCGCCATTGTTGTTGTTGTTTTTGTTGTAATAGTGCAATGTTACCGTTGCTGCCGCTGTTGCCTGCTGGCCACCAACACTTAAACCGTTAATCATGTTTCTCTCATGGATTTTATTAAAACATATTAAGCTGCAAAGACAAAAAACAATGTTTAAAAAAACTTTTGATCAATTTCACAAAATTGTTTAACAGCGCTGCCAATTTAACTAAAAATGAATTCAAGAGTTGGGCAACGCTGATATTTTTTTTTTTTTGCAAAAACAACTGTTGAGAGTTGTTTACAAAATAAAAAGCAGTGACAAGTGTGTGTGTGTGCGAGAGAGAGAGAGAGAGAGAGATCGAGAGTGATATTCGCACACACATATCAGCTGAGTGTGTTTGTGACGCGGTGGCAACACCCACCAGCCCCCCCCCTCCCCACTTTATTATGAAATTTCTTGTTGTTGTCGAAGCAGAAGAAACAACAATTAATATAAAACAACGTTCACTCTCTCTCTCTCTGTCATTCAATGCGAATTTATAAAAATATGCATATGTACATGCATACGTACATATGTACGTATGTAAGTACGGTCAGCGAATATATAAGATAAATACAGCTACGCAAAATTAATTGTATGCAATTTTAATTGTTGTTACTTTGTAAGGCTCAGTGCCTTTACCTGTTAATTAATAAATAAAAACTAAAGTTTATTGCTTGTCACCCACTTTCTTCTTAAGATTGCACAATTTAACAAAACACAAAATACAAAACTACAAATAAACAACACTCTGACTACGTGTACAGCTGAGCGTTGATCTGTGTTTATGCATGCAAGTGTGTGTGTGTGTTTGCTTGTTTTATTTTTTTGCAATTGCTTTGAACTTGATTGTGGCTCGGTGTTGTTGTTTGTTGGTCGACGCACAAAGCTTTAATATAGCTTGGATGTCAATTTTAGGTACTGGCGACAAGTGTGTGTGTGTGTGTGTGTTTTTGCGGGGGAGTGGGAGAGGAAGATCCATTTGAACAGAGTTGCCACCACAACACAAAACTGCACTCACAGCTGTCAGCTGTTGGTTACCGTTGCACACACACACAAACACGCACACAAACACACGGTCAAGGCCAAGCCATTTGAAGGGTGGGGGTCACAGGGGGCGGCATCGCCATAACCTTCAAAAAACAACAACTAGTTCCCCCATTTTCTAGGTTAGGTTTTCTACTGCGTTTTGTATGCAGTTATTATTTTTCGTTATTGTTTTTTAAATTAAAAAGTTCAACAACACAAAGGTATGTATGTATGTATGTACAAAAAAGCACAATCGCTTTGACAAAGACACAAACACACACACACGCACACGCACAGAGAAGACACTGGGGAGAACAGCTGATGACGTTTGTTATTTTCTGCGAGTAGAATCATTTTTTGTTTCTCGTTTTTTTGTTTAATGAAAATTGTGACACCTGTCCGACTTATTAATTAAGCACAGCTCGAAATTGATGACATTAATTGATTTACTTGAAATAACAAGGAATCGCTGCTCCGTTCTGTGTGCTGCTCTTGTTTTAATTCAATTTCAATGTTGATGATGTCAAATGAGAATGAAAACTGACTGCGGGCAAGAGCAACGGCAACCGACAAGCAACGACCGTTGGCGATGGCGAGACGACGCACAGTGGGACAAGCGTATGCAGAAAATAAAAAACACACGATTTCCATATCACAGTATGAGAAAAATTGGAAAAAAATTTATTCATTCCCCTTCTTGATTTAATCATATTAAGGCATTATTTAAGACATAGCTCATTTAAATCTGTGGTTGCTACAAAATCCTGTTACCGTTCTCTGTAAAGCTTCTGTCAAAAATGTAAAAAAAAATATATGGTTTTTTGCATGCAGAATTTTTCCGGGCCAACATAGGATAATGAAATCACAAATGAATTTAAATTCTATTACTACAAACCGAGTTTCGTGTAAATCGGATAAAAAATAGTTCTTTTTATGCAGAATTTTCCGAACATTTTCACACTCTGGGGCGGATTTTCCAAGATCGGATAATGAAATCACAAATGAATTCGAATTTGATCACTAAAAATAGAGTTTTAAGTCAATCGAATGAGAAATACTTTTTTGCATGCTAAAATTTTCCGGGCATTTTAACGCCCGGGGGGTGGGTTTTCCAACATCGGATTATAAAATCATAAATAAATTTTTATTAAATCACCACAAGCTGAGTTTAACATCAATTGTGTGAAAAATAGATTTTTGCATGCAGAATTTTCCGGCCATTTTCCAAAATCGGTAAAAATTCGTGTCGAATTATTTCGCGTACTTTGCTTACAAACCGAGTTTCAAGTCAATCGGATGAAAAAAAATTCTTTTCATAAAAACTTTTCCACACACATCAGTCGACCATAAGGATTTGAAGATTTAAGCAAAAATATAAGTGATTTTACAAAAACCGGAAGTGAATTTTGACTTGTACCACAAAATTGCAGAACTCTACGAATTGGCCAAAGCTTTTTTTCAGTACGATTTGAAATAATCTAATTTATTTAAATATTTTTCAAGTTGTCATATTCAAAAATCTATTCTCGATTTTTTTTTATTCGTATTAGTATCTGACGTTACGCTACTTAAATGTCCTCTTTATATTTGTGTTGTTTTTGTTATAATCTAAAGCAAAAACTATCATTTAATTATAATCTCATAGTTTCTCAGGTTTCTTAATCGTTTTTTTTAACTCTTTGTACCCTTAGAACAATTTTAGAGACCAAAAGTCAATGCAATCTATAGGCAAACAAATGGAGCTTGAGCTAGTGTTGTGAAAACCATCGATAGCACTATCGATGATAGTGAATTTAGCCAACAATCGATTTTGTGACAAATGAATTTAAACCTGACCGAATGAAATCAGTTTTCCGGTCATTTTTCGACTTTGGGGGTAGATTTTCCTAAATTTGGAAATAACGTTTTCATATTTTTTTATGTGTAGCTTTAATAATGAGTTTGGATCTCATTTTTCCCTCAGGGGGTGAATTTTCATTCCATTTATTCAAAATCAAGTTTAACCGATCAAACTATTTGTGTTCGAAAATCCCGAAATGGGTTATGAATAAATCTAAGATTGGCTTGCAGTAGTCTAATTTGATTGTTTCCTTATGAAAATATCATAAAACATACTGTCATGTTCCGGTTTTCAGATTTCTAAATAAGAAAATGAAATCTCTTGAAGTTCTGCAACACCGACGGATTTTTCCAGCGTTTTGCAAACCAACTGAGGCCAAAATCTCTAGAGATTTCCAGGACACCCCCGATTTTGATTGAAATAATTTTCAAACAAAATCAATTCAAGCTGGACCCACTGTGCGAAGCTTTGTGAGTTCAATTGCGCGCCGCAGCAGCAACAACCACAACAACAAATAGAAGCGAAAATTTATTTTGTTTTACTTTTTCTTTTTTTTTTTTTTGCCTCAGTTGCCTGTTTTTGTATGTTGTTGTGTACTCCTGCCACCTACCTCACCTCCTCATCAACATCAACAGCTCCAACTGCCATCGCACTCTCCTTCTCTCTCTCTCTCTTTCTCTCTTGCACTCAGCTGTTGTTTGTTGTTATTGGGATTAGCGAAATGCAGCTGATTTCTGTACAAGGAAAGATCTCTCTTTATGATAATGGTAGGCAACAAGTTGACAGGGTTCCCTGACAAGTTTTGTGATTATTGCATAACCCGAATTTAACAGTTTTGCTCGAACGGTTTTCAGTTTGTTTGCATTTGCATTTTATTTTTTGTATTTTGCCCAAAGCAGAGCGCAGCAACAACAATTGTCATTGTTTTTCAAGGTCATCAGCACAGACCCAGTCAAAGAGGGGGGGCGGAGGACGCCATCAGGTTTCTTTTTTTTTTGGGAGGTATTCTCTCACAAACAACATTTCATTTCGCCGGGAGCGAGTCACAAGCTAAACCAAAAAGAACTAGCTATCGGACGGACACACACACACATTCCAACATTCCTACAAACACAAACATCCACTGTCTATCTAGTGTTGCTTTTGTTCAGTGTTTTGTTTGAGACGGGTGGGAGGATACTGTTTAGGCGGCACTCTCTCCCCACTGAGTCTGTGTGCGTGTGTGTGTGTGTGTCGGTGTCTGTGTCAGGGTCAGGGAAATTCGATTTTTTACTCGCTGTTTGTTGTTGTAGATTTTTGTTGGAACAAAAACAAACAGAGAAAAAAAAAGCTTTTTAGGGTAAACTTAAATTACCAAATGCAAGTTAAAGGGACAAAATCAGAATAATAAGAGAAATACTTGAAAATTGAATAAATATAGACATGCTTAGCAAATTTTGTTTTTATTTTTTGAAAAGAAAACGGGGCATCCCCCCATTTAATATAGCTTTTCAGTGAATCACATTAGAAAACGTGTGAAATTGTTTGGTGTTCTGTAAATCGTAATTCCGCATATATTTAAAATTACAAAATTAAAAGATTATTTTTAAATATGTGGTATATATGGTTAACGAATTTATTTCAACTTTTTAAAGAAAATTAATCTAAAAACCAAGGCTGCAAACCTGTTAAACTCTTCAGAAGGTTCGGTCCGGGGGTTCGAACCCATTGAAAAGTCCAAGGTTCGGTTCGCATACCGGTTCCTGGAACCCCTGAACCCAAGGATTTGGTTCGAACCTTGGTTCGCTTGAAGAAAAAAGAATAGTTTGCCTTTCGATATATTTATTCTACGTTGATAATGAAATTTATATATGTACCTCTCCATTTTCTTAATCACTAAAGTTATTATAATTATCGAATCCATTAGCTGACATTAACAATTTTTAGGAACTGCTTAGTCCAAGCATTATATCTTCCAGGAGCTGTTCATCTACACTAGCTCTTAAATCAGAAAGCACAAACTTAAATGTTGAAACTGCTCGTTCAACTGATACCTGAGTTTCTGGAACAGCTAGTATAGTAAAAGCAATATTTTTTAAAATCTTCGTTTTTATAACCTTTCCAAAAATTTTAAAACATTTGTCGATGTACGGTAATGTATGTGCTCTATGACAATTTCCAAATAAATCTATAGCATCATTCACAGCTTTTATATTTGATATTTGTTTATTGATTTCTATTGCTTTCATAAGCTTCTCTTCTTCACAATCAGACGTTGAGTCAGTTGCTTTGCAACTATTTTTCGCAAGCAAAATATGAAATCTCAGGTCTGAGAATACTGCAGCCAATACTGGTACTGAACTCCTAGTAGGAGAATATTTGTCGGGGAACTTAGATAGTAATAAACAATGTCTTGCTGAAGATTTGAAATCAATTGCGCGGCGTGAAAACCAAACGTAATATAAATCACTTGGTAGTAATTGTGATCTATACCCACGGTTACCACACTTGGTGTTTTTGCACAAAAAATTGTGTTTTTTTTCCTGTTGGTGCACTGGCACTTTTTTATTGGAATTGGCTCTTTTGCATGGAGCCCGAAAAAGACGCAGAAATTAAAAATTAAAAGAGTTTCAAAAATTCTGCGAAGTAAGAACACACATAATTTTGGGAATAGCAATGACAAGATGGTTGCGCGAGCTTGCTTGAGCAGTGGGATGTTCCCTAAATATTTTCCTTGGCGCAGACTCTAGAAGTCTACAATTTAAGCCGATAGAAATAGTCAATTTAATGAATAAACTAGAAATCAAAAGTTATTTAAATTGTCTTCTTGAAATAAAAGATTATTAAAGATTTGAATACGGAATTTCAATCAGATCGAGACTAGAATCTACTTTAAAACCAACACAAGACACCAAAAATTGACTTTATTCAGAAAATTGATGGGTTGGTAGTGGTTCTAGCTTATTTACATCTGCTAAACACGAATCTGTTTTCGGAAATGGTCCATCAAGTCTAGATTTTCAGTAACTTTAGCTTAAGGCGCGTTAGCTGTTTAGGCGCATTAAGTTTGGAGTCCGATATTCTATTTTGACTCCCTATGATATTATCGGAAAGTAGAACTCGTCAGCTTTCAAATAAAGTATCTTAAACAATTCTACGATTTTTTTGAACGAAGATATTCCATTTTGAATACATGTCTGTCTAACAAGCTACAAAGTAAATTCAATGTTTCTTTGGCAAATAGCAGCTACATATATAGGAGATGAGAAATCGTCCCTTAATGAATATGTGAAAAAAGTATTTGGTCGTAAAGTGTAAAATTTGTACAGATTGGAAGCGTTATTTCTTTAAGTATACTCGTATAAGTCATTGTGATAAGATCAAGTTGTTATTTTAGTATTTTGACTTACAGAACAATACTTATTCAGACTTCTGTTTTACCGTTTTATCTTTGTAACCACTCATCCGATTGTTTTGAAATTTGGACACAATATAGAATTAAGTCCGAGGAAGCCACAATTTTAACATTTTATTGCCACAATGAACCAAATAATAATTAATACATGAAATATTTCTTGGGTTTTTTTTTGGACGTTTAATAATACTCAAGAAATGAAATGAATGTATAATTTAACGATTTTGTAAAAGAAATATATTTTATTTCATTAAATAAAAATATAACATGAATAATTTTATTTGGCTCTTTTTTAATGAAAATGGCTCTTTTTTGAAATTTTTTTGGTGTAATTTAATTTTTTCAAGTGGCAACCGTGTCTATACCGTCCATTCAAAACCAAGTTGATTCATCATATGGTCAAACGGTTTCTTTCCGTATAATCTATCATCATCACACATTATCATAGAAATTCAATCGTTTATAGTAAAATATCCAGATACTTCCAATACTTCGCTAGATGTATCGTTGAATAAGTTAATAAAATTGGTGAACCGAACCTCTTTTTTCGATAAAGTGGTCCGGTTCAGGTTCAGGTTCGAGGAGTCAAAAATATAGAGCGCCTGGTTCATGGTCCGGTTCGCGAACCCCAAAAAACATGAACCGAACTGGTTCTCAGGAGTTCGGTTCCGGACCGGTTAGCAGCCTTGCTAAAAACATCCATGAAATACAGGGTGTTCCAATAGGAAACTTTGATGTTACACTGCCATCACACTGATATCATTTTCAAGTAAAGGCAATTCCCAAAATCGAGGTTGTAATCCAGATGCATTAAGTGGCTTAAACAGTATCCAGTTGACCCCTGAGTTTGAAAATCGACAGTTTTGAAGGTTCCATGAAACCTTCGAGGAACCTAAAGACTAGCATTGTTGCGATACCAGCACGGAGGCTAATTTTGGATCATTTTTAGCAGATGCGTGCTATCTTTTTTTGAAACGGTTAAATGAAGTTTCGGCTATGGTCGGCTTAATGTTGTGTGAAACAAATCTCTGAGAGCTCGGATATATATTAGCTAAAGAGTATGAGCCAAGGAATTTCGGTCCAAGCTCCGGGCGGCACACGAACAACAGAAAAACTGTAAGCCAGACTTTCTCGTTTCCCTGTAAAAGCCCTAACCACTGCTGAGCATGCATAGGTCTAATGAGAGCTTTGTATTAAGATTCTGCCAGGTGAGTCGTGCACTTCTGCAGGAAATGACTGATTGTCAGCCTGCACGTTGCCATGGGCATACAGAGCTTATTGGGAAGGCGGTTGGAGGTGGTGCATCTCTTGGAGAGATTTCCTAGTCTTTTACGTTAACCGAGCTGATTGACACTGAGTTAAGGTCTGACTGTCAGCGACCTAGCTGAGGGCTTCCTTGATCGCAAAGATTTTGGTTTGAAAGACACCACAGCGATCGGAGTTACTCGGAGTATACATACACCCTAGGTATACGTTTTCAGCGGGTTAAGTGTCCCCGGTGTACCTTGTGTTCACTCTTCTCTACAGTATATAAAGCCGTAGAAGTGGGAAGAGAGTAGTCAGTGACTGTAGATTGGAGAGTTACCGCAAGGGGCCTGATGAAGGGCTTGACAGACTGTCGGAAACCAGTCGGTACTCCCAGCCGTAGGCTGCTCATATAGCTATTGTCCTGCTAGTGAGTTGCGTATCAACCAACAGTGTGCTTTTCAAATTGTTACCTGGGGGCGTTCGTCTGGAGTCACTACCCAGACTCATTAACAAAGCAAACCCCCTAGAGCAGGTATGCCCAAAAGCAGCAAACGACAGAGCACTCACCAATACTCACAAAGATAAGCACCAATACCAATAATGAAATTGTTGTTGGTCAGTTTGCTTGCGCTCGCAAACACCAATCAAAGAAGAGAACAAAACCGGTTTTGTTTATACGCACCGCATACACACGAAATCGTTAGCATGTGTGTCTTTTCGTATGCCTCGCGCCCTGCATGTATACGATCATTGATTTCCTATGTTACGTGCAATTACAATAACAAAACGTACCCAAAGAGCATACGGCTGAGCATCGCTGCCCTAGAGATTAGAATATTCATTACGTTGAAGGGTGTTCCCCTGAAGAATGTTAGATGTGACCGAAATTGGTATTCAGTCATTAAAATTATTAAGAAAAAATAATTCCAAAAGAATTTTGCAGTTTGAAACCGGTTTTTAGACTAAATTTGGTCTCTAAAACGCAACACTTTTGCGAAAGTGAATATGGAAGCATGGCTGTAAGTTAATTTTTGAACCGAACTATTTAGCAATAAGAGGCGGGTAGGTTCGGGATGGCTTTATTTCGAAGGTTTAAAACAAAAACTCAGAAACCGAATCGGTTCTCCGAGGTAAGTTTCGGAACCAGCTGTTAGCCTTTGAATTAACCTTGAAAATTTGGAAAAAGATTGAGCCTTGGGCTTTTAAAATTAAGGTTAGGTTTGGACATGCAAAAGTTCCCGAAGACATTGGCCGTGTTCAGCAGAACAACTTGCTCCCTGATCAACTATAAATTTGCAATAATCTTCCACCTGAACTCGAGTGATGCGGCATTATAATAGTCAATTTGAGGTATCATGATACAGGAGCATGTATCAAAGAAATAGTTTGCAACTTTAAAGTGATACTGCTCACTCCAACAGCAGAAAATAATCGATGCATAATTTTTTTCTGATACCTGCTCAGGGATCAGTTATTCTGCTGAACACACCCATTGACTAAGCAGCGCTTTAGCTCTGATACAAAGCGATTTACATGGTAGCAAAGCAAGGTTTATAGGATTGGTTTTGCATCAGACATGAGTTATGCTTCCTAAGATATATGTGACAACAGAACATCCAACATTCCCAATACTTCTGCACGTGAGTGAAAAAGAAAGAGAGAGAGAGAGAGAGAGAACGAAAGAGTGAGAGGGTAATGTAATTATTTATATGAATTGACGTAGTCAACATGCATGCGCCTCTTTCCTCACGGTCAGTTTTTAAAGTTAATGAACTTGCTTCTACGTAAACTAGTGGGCATTGGCGACACGCCCATTTCCTCAACATACACACACACACACACACCCACATACACACACTCACATAATTATAATAATTTCTATTTTCAGCCGGGAGCAAACACAATGATAAGGTATACCCTGTAACAAGGGAACAAGGGTATATAATGGTGACTCTTTTTATTTAAAAATAAATCGTTGTTCGTTCGGATGCATAAATCTTGAAAACTAGAAATCTTGAAACAAAAATCATCCGAAACTTTGATACTGATGAAATAAAAGACCGCGCGAAGTCCGGCCGTCCGCGCACTGTGCGAACGCCACAATCCATCAAAGCCGTGAAAGATCGAATTTGTCGAAATCCACTGTGCAAGCAGAAAATCATGTCTTGTTAGATGAATATCAGCAAGGACAGCCTGTCGCGCATCATAAAAGCAACAGCATTGAAATAAAAACGCAAGACAAAATCGAAAGCATTGCGTCGTCAGTGCGCGACCACCATGCCCACAGACGAATTCTGTTTGCTGACAAGAAAATTTTCACCATAGAGGAATCATTCAACAAACAGAACGATAGAGTGAATGCAGTGTCATCAAAACAAGAGTCCAAACTCATTCCGAGACTTCAGAAAGGGTCACCGCCATCCGGCTTATGTGATGGTTTGGTGAGGAGTAGATCATGATGGGGTCACCAAGTTAAATTTTTGTGAAAAAGGACTCAAAACTTCGGCGAAGGTGTATTAATCCGAAATGTTTGTGAAGCCTCTCTACACGACATTATTTGCAAACAAGCCGTGAACCTTTCAACAAGACAAAACCAACTCAAACATGGCTAATGATCCATGTACCGAACTTCATTTCTTCGGATGATTTTCCTGCTGGTAGACCAGATCTGAATCTATTGGACTACAAACTGTGGTCCCTTCTCGAGGCTATGGCTTGCTCTATTCGACACCCAAATTTGGAGTCTTTGAAGCGCGCCCTTGTCCGAGCAGTGGACAATTTCTCAATACATGAGGTGAGCACTGCGATCGATATGTGGCCAGAGAATCTTCGACGTTGGTGGTAGGCACATAGGGGCCATTTCGAATAGCCATTGAATGGCCGAATAAAAATAAGAAAAAAGTTTTGAAAAATAAGACTAGTTTACAGCATTTTCGATACCGACCATTTGGCAGTCATTTCATATGTACACTGCTCGCCACTTGAATAGGACACCCTGTATGCTCTCTTTAAAACTGCTCGTAACTCGAAAACGAAATGGTAGAATAACGGTATTATTTGCATATTATCTTTGTGCAAGCATTCTTCGCTCTTTCTGGTATATTCCAATTTTTGGAATAGAACCGTTATAAAGTTGTTTGCACTTTATGTGAGCATTCGCAAAAATTCAATGGAATTTTTGCGCCACTTGAATAGAACATGCATTTTATTTGGTCGGTATCGTTGACACGTCCACACAAATTTTGGTTTACTTAAACTTTTTGCTTTAATTGAAGTGTATATAAAATGAAAAAAAAATAAATTGGGGCGTGGCACTTCATTATCTGAGTCGGAGAAAGGAAAAATCCAAGCTTACAAGGATTCTGGCCAAAATAGCAAAAAAAAAGTCGACAGGAGCCGTCACGCCATAACAAATTTTTTAAATAATGAGGCTAATTATGGTAAAAACATGAAGGGCCGCACCCACAGTGTGCTTACCATCGCGGACAAGCGACTTATATTAAGAGAAGCTTCCAATTCGCACGACTCTTTGGCCAAGATAGGGGAAAAATGCAAAGTTAAAGCAAGTTTGACAACCATGCGTCGTGTTATTAATAATGCTACACACCTGAAGAGACTAAAAATCAAGAAGAAGCCACCTCTTAACCCGGCTCGGAAGTTACAACGCCTTGATTTCGCGCGCGCACATGTCACCTGGACTTCGGAGCGGCAACGTGTTGGTTTTTCGGACGAAAAAAAGTTTAATTTGGAGGGCCCCGATGGCTACAGCTACTATTTTCATGATCTTCGAAAAGAACCACACCATCTTGATAAGTTGCACAGCAGTGCTGGAGGTATTATGGTATGGGGGGCCATTTCCTATTATGGCACCTGTGAGCTTAAATTTATTCCAACCACCATAAATGCGTTGTGTTATAATGGTATATTGAAAGAGGCCTTTCCACACTCCCAAACTCTTTTTGCAAATCTAAAATGGATTTATCAACATGATAATGCCCCTATACATACGGCCCGGATTGTTAAATCGTATATAGCGAGCCAAAACGTGGAGTTATTAAACTGGCCACCCTATTCACCGGACTTGAGTATCATTGAGAATGTGTGGGGATGGCTAACACGTGAAGTATATGGATCAGGTCAGCAATATTCGAGCGTTCCCGAACTAATTGCAACTATCAAATTAGCATGGGGCTCGATATCGTTGAATTATTTGGGAAAATTGTATGCATCCCTTCCAGACCGAATGTGTGAGGTTTTGGAGAAAAAAGGAGGCTCAACACACTATTAAAAACTTTTTTTGGTTTAAAAACATGTTAGTAATTTCTTATTTAAGTAATATTGTTATTTGAAAAGGATTGAAATATTCTTAAATGGTTTTTAGATAGAGTGTCCTATTCAAGTGGTGCAAAATGAAGACTCCAAAATTTGTTACTTATTGGTTAACAATGTTTTTTGTATATTAACAACTTTTGAATAATTTTGTAATTTTCGTCTAATTACTACATTTAAATAAACTTTATAAGAAAACAAAAATTATTTTCCTAGATGGCTTGGTTTAGCAGCAATTAACTATAGAAAATCGACTTTAGAGGTGTCCTATTCAAGTGGCGAGCAGTGTAATTGCAACAAATTGGTAAACAAACACCTTCAAACAAAAAACCATAGCCGAAATTCGGGCTGCGAATTTATAATAGTGTAATTCCTATGTCTTTATTCGCCCCTTTTCGGAGTATAAATACTAACTGGATGTTTGGTTGAAGTGTGAACAGCAAAACAAGTCCGCTGATGAGAGAATTTGGTTATTCTCGAAACAGCGATCGTTGTACGGACATACCCAATTGCTATTCCAAAATGTTGTTAATTAATATCTGTTGGTTTGTGTTGGTTATAAAAAAGGCTTATAATCAACCAAAAAAAGACCTTGAGCTAGCCAGTTGTAACATTGACTAAAATCAAAAACAGGTCACCAAACCCCACATACATATTTGTAAATAGATTAAGTTCTATGTATCAAGTATTCTTCTAGCTATCATTAAACAAAACAAGAAGGAAAGTCGGTCAAGCCCGACTATAACATACTCTGCACCCTTAATGTCGCAGCTCGCATTTGGTCACGAGTCAAACGGCCAGTTAACACACAACGCACAACGCAGTGCGCTCTCTAAGTCTCTCTCTCTCTCTCTTTCTCTCACTAAGATTGCTTCTGCTGAACGCAATGCCTAGGTTATGGGTGGGGTGGGTGGGGGGTGTTAACTGACCGTTTTTTGCTCATAACTTGAGTATCGTTCATCCGATCTTTATCATGATTTATTTTGAGTACTAGATATCTCTAGAAAGCACAAACCTTCTATCATCAAAACTGTAGGAGATATGACGTTTTTTCCAACTTGCGGGGGCGCGAGGGGGCGTGGCAAAAATTGAAAATAAACTTGATCTGCCTGCAAGTATAAGAAATATATGCCCCATACATGTCAAACCTTTATCTCTTACCATCTCTGAGATCTCTTCGTTCGGACGGACAGACGGACATGGCTATATCGAATCGGCTCTTGATACTGATCAAGAATATATATACTTTATAGGGTCGGAAACGATTCCTTCTCCCTGTTACATACTTTTGCACAAACTTAATATACTCTATGTACCTTCGGTACAGAGTATAAAAAATCCATCCGAGTACTAGGTAGTTAAGGCAATATTTTTTAAGTCCTCGTTTTTTTCAATCTTTCAAAAGTTTTAAAACATTTATCGATGTACATAAGCTCTATTGGACAATTTTAGAAGAAATCTATAACGTCATTTACAGATTTTATCGGGGGTTACACAGAAATCACTAGAGATTTTTGTATAAACGCTTGTATTTCAAATTTAAACTGCTTGAAATTGTATGTGAAGTGACACAAAAAAGCTCGATAACTAGATCAGATGTCGAAAGTAAAGCGAATTGAAACCGACTGTTCAAAGCAGTTGGTTCCAAATCGTTCAAATTCTCCATCTGATCTAGCAACCAAAGATATTCTTTTCACTTTACATATAAACTTATACAAATTAAATTGGAAATGCAAACGTTTATACCAAAATCTCTAGTGATTTCTGTGTTACCCCCGTATATTTGATATTTGTTTACTGCTTTCTAATGCTTTTATACACTTCTCTTCTTCCCAATCAGACGTTGAGTCATTTAAAGTTGAATTTTGAAAACCTCCTTTTAATTGCAACTTTTTTTTGTCAGAAGCTAACAAAATTTGAAATCTCGAGTCTAAGAACACTGCAGGCACTATTGGTACTGAGCTCATTATAAATAGAATAACGTTTATCGAGGCACTTAGATAGTAATAAACAATTTTATGCTGAAGATTTTAGAACAATTGTACGAAATGAAAAGCAAGCGTAATAAAAATCACTTGGAAGTAATTGTGAGTCCTGCAGCTCTAAAGAAATTTTATAAATTGGCTGCAGCTAATTACATATACTTTAAACAACACAGAGAAAACAAAACTGGCTACACGTCGCATGTAGAAACGTCAATCCTAAATAAAACGTATTTCGGCCTGCTAAATTGCACACGCTAAATGTAGAATGCAGAAAGGCCTGCAGAAAAACTGCATGCCTACATGTAGAAATTAACGGGAAGGCCAAGCTAACTTCGTCTGTGCCGAAGTTTTTATACCCTTGCAAATGCTGTTTTTGAAATGTCTTACATGAAAATCTAAAAATTTTTTAACTAAAACCCATTTTCCAACAGATAAACATCTGATTTCGATCAAATTTCGCAAATCTTTTTGACAACATATCAAATTAACAGTCGCGGAGTTTAAGAAAGATAAAATTTAAAACAGAAAAGTTTTTTCTCACTAAGACTTATTTTCCGACCGATTGGTCCTATGGCAACCATAAGATATAGTCACCCGATGTCGATCAACTTTTACAAATTAGTCTGAAAGCGTTTAATATTAAGAATCACCGACTTCAAGAACGCTTTACTTGAAAACAAAAAAGTTTTTTTCACTAAGACCCATTTTCCGACCGATCGGTCCTATAACAGCTATATGTTATAGTCATCCGATTTTGACCAAAATTTGCAAAATCAGTTTGAAAGCATATAATATTAATTATGGCCGAGTTTTATAACGCTAGCATTGAAAACAAAAAAGTTTTTCTTACTAAGACCCATTTTCCGACCGATGGTTCCTATGACAGCTATAAGATATGGTCATTCGATCTTGACCAAAATTTGCAAATCTGTTTTAAGGCATATAATATTAATAATTTTCGAGTTTAAGCCCGGTAACATTCAAAACAAAAAAGTGTTTCTCACTAAGACCCATTTTTTGACCGATGGTTCCTATGGCAGCTATAAGATATAGTCATCCGATCAGGTCGGTTCCGACATATTAGCAGCGTGCAGTAAAAAGAAGACTTTGTGCAAAATTTCAGCTCGATAGCTGTAAAACTGAGAGACTAGCTTGCGTAGAAACAGACGGACGAACAAAGCTCAGCCCTGATCAAGAATATATATAGTTTATGGGGTCGGAAATGAATATTTCTATGCGTTGCAAACTTCTGTGGAAAATTATAATACCCTTGGCAAGGGTATAAAAATGTAAACGCCGCATGTAGAAAAGTTAAATGCTGCGTGGGCAAAGGCAAAGTCTACACGACATTAGAAAACTATTACATTTTTCATGCTGCAATCTGAATATAACACGAGCGCGCTTAGGGCCGTTTTCTCATGTTCATGTTTTTGCTCAAATCGAAATCCATCTAGATTTTGCATCTAGATAGGTTAGATAGGTTTTTGTGCAATTGGTTGTCTCATTGGTATATGGTCATAGGTTGATTATAAATTCGGGCATTTACGCCACGGTCACACCGGGAGGGCTGGAATGGTCAAATACTAGGTTGGCAGCACCTCTGCACTCGGCTGAATTATGTTTTTTTTATTGCGCGCCAATTTTAAAAATTAAAGCAAGAATTTTACAGAGGAGGAGAAGGTTTTTCTTTTGGAACGACTTGTAACTATGATGGAAGATTAAGCAGTAGGTCGAAAGCTATGTTCACACAGGCAAATAATTTGGACAAATTTTTAATGAAAATTCGGCTATATATGCCAAATTATGGAACTTTCCGGCCATATTTGATCAAATTATTTGCGTATGGAACCACAGTTTAAGTTTTTAATCCTGTAAAATCTTTAATCATGGCTTTTTAATCAAAATTTAGCCAAATTAATTGGATGTGTAAACTTAGCTTAAGCAATGAACTAGGGGAATTAGAATGTGCATTTGTAATTTCAGCAATGTCTGCAGGTGTTCTTATATATTAAAGGCACATCCAATATTTTCCATTTTTGGTTTACTTAATAACAATTCAGACTTTACTGTTTTTAGCAGCAGTTGTTTTTTGTTTTCAAATATTTCCCAGTGTGACCTTATGCGCGGATACACAAAAATACTAAATTTGCATAAGAATGTACATGGATTTGAAATCAATGAGGTTGAAGTAGATTGCTACGAAATTCATCTAGATGGTTAGCATTGAACATGAGCAAAGCAAATGCAGCAAATCCACCTAGATTTGCAAAAACACCAACATGAGAAAACGGCCCTAAATGTAGGAAATCTCAAATCTCAATCAAATTTCAGTTGCCCGTATATAAATGAGGAGAACAATGAATTCGAACTTGAGAATTACAAGCAAATATTGGTTTGTGCTTTTACGCAGAGTCAATACAAGTAATGTTTTAGCAGAAAAGCTACATGCCACGTGTTGAAATGAGAAAAGTAAACGCGGCATGTAGAAAAGCTACACAAAAGTAATGGGTTGAAAATCCCTGTAAAAACTTGTAGAAATCCTACAATTTCGTGTAGATTTTGCATATTTTGTGTATGTTCCATTCAAAGGTTTTTAGATGGAGCTCTTTTAAAGAACTCTGGATGCAAAAATCTTTAAGCGTTAGTAAACGTTCGCACATTTTGTAGGGGTTGAGTTCCATCGCGTCACATAGTCTAGCACGGGTTTTTTTTAATTATTCAATATGCAATGGATTTTATATTGTGTAAGTACGGTGTTTCTTACAAAGTGTTCGAACTCTACTAATGTCAAACTGAACTTCCTTAAAAATTCGTTAACCGCTAAATTTAGAGTGTGTGCAACACAACGAACTGTAATTATAGAGTCCTACAGGGAATCTATTGAGGGAACTTGATCATCGTCAAAATCAAAAAATGTTTTTTTTTGTCACATGAGCAGCCTTCATCAACATTACATTGTTCATAAGTGATAGTATAAATCTGACCTAGAGAAATGTCGTGTGATTGGACAACTTCTTGAATGATAGCAGTCAGATTACAAGGAATTTCTATATTCTATATTTCTATATATACTTCTGTATCGTGGGAAAAACTACTTTATCTCAAAAAAGTGGTCCGGTTCGGGTTCAGGTTCGTCGGACCCAAAAAACCCGAACCGATAATAATGATAATCAAACCAGCAAGTTTTAGCCGGCCCGAGGTCACGTTATGTTTCCACACAACTTTAAATAGGAACACACAACACCACAAATGAGGCTGGTCGACTATACAGCTGTTTCAAGAATCTCCCTGTTCTATCTTATCAGTAGTATTTGCCCATCGAATGACTGCTTGGAAATTCCAAATCAGCGAAAGTGCAAAAACCGACAGCAAAAGACAACGCTAAGTTGACCAGCCTTCTTTATGGTGTTGTGTGTTCATGTTTATACAGTTATGTGCAAATATAACATGACCTCGAGCTGGCTAAAACTTGCTAGTTTGAAATACATATCTAATGTTGATACATTTAGGGTCGATTTCACATCTTCTACATAGAGCTAGTGAATGAAAATTGATCGGCGTTCTCAGTACACAACGCGACACCTAAATGTCGCAGCAAGTCGAACGGTAGAGGAACTTAGACCTACGTGTCTTATGGGAACTGCAAGGGTACAGGGTATATGAGAGGTCTAGCTTGACCAAAATTTCCAGCTTGCTTTATACAATGGCTACTCTTATCTACATTTCTTAACCAACTCCAAACAAGATAAGAAAAGTTCCCGCAGCTGCTGCCCAATCCACTTAATGCTGAATGAAACTCACCTAAGAGCATCAGTCTCATAATCTAGCGTTTCAGGACATTGATGAAGGTCTCATGCGGCACCCGAATGTTGGCAAACATGCGCATCTTCTTCTTGCCCTCGGCCTGTTGACGCAACAGTTTCATCCGGCGTGTTACATCACCGCCATACAATTTGGCCGTCACATCTTTGCGATAGGCCTTGATGGTCTCACGTGCCAGGACTTTGCTGCCCACACAAGCCTGGATGGCTATCTGAACCATTTGCTTGGGTATGAGATCCTTGAGCTTGTGCACCATATGACGTGCCACTCCGGTGGCCTTGGAGGCATGCACAATGCGACAAAGTTCCTCGACAGGACGGCCATTGAGATGTATATCCAGGCGCACCAATTGTGATAAATGATAGCCATGATCCTCATAGCTGAAGCTGGCATAGCCCGAACTCAGTGACTTGAGGCGGTCATGAAAGTCCAGTATAATCTCACTTAAGGGCAGCACGTACTTCATCAGGATGCGCGTGTCGTCGATGTTGATGGAGCTCTGCTGCTGGCCACGTCTCTCCACGCAGAGGCCTATAATTTGGCCCACAAAGTCGGAGGGTGTGATAATGGTGCCCATTACGAGCGGTTCATAGTAATCCCGTATGTTGGAGGGTTCCGGGAACAAGGCAGCATTCGAAATGTCCAGAGTGTCTTGGCCCATTTGCTTAATGAGACGAGGATTGGAGAGTACCACACGATAAGTCACAGAGGGAGCTGTTATAATGGGTTCGGCACCATGCTCCTGCTCCAGCCGCTGGCAGAAGACCTCCATGTGCAGCAGGCCCAAGAATCCCAAGCGCCAGCCCTGACCCAGGGCTGGACTGGAGTCCACTTTGACGGTGACGGCGGAATCATTCAATATCATCTTATCGATGGCACTGCGCAGGGCCACATGCTTGGACTGATCCGACGGGAAGATGCCTGCAAAGACCAAAGGCTGTTGGGGCTTGTAGGTGCCGGCCGCTTCTGTTGGCTGATTCTTGAGATGAATTGTGTCGCCTATGATGGACTCCTTGCTGTTCCGCATATTGCAGGCGATAAGTCCTACCTGGCCGGCAGCCAGACTTTCCACCTGATGCTCTGCAGGCCGCAGCACCGAGATGCTTTTGCAGGGATACACTTTCTTGGTGGTTAACGACTGTATATCCTGACCCTGCTCCAGCTGACCATTTAATACATAAATGAGATTGAGGGCCCCGCGATACTTGTCAAACCAACTGTCGAAGATCAGGGCACGGAAAGTGCCTTTGCGCTGCACCTGCGGTGGCGGTATCACCTCAATGACCCGATCCAGCACCTCCTTGACACCTGTGCCCAGTTTGGCTGACACTTGCAGCACTGTCTTGGGATCCAGGCCAAAAAGCAACAGCATATCCTGACGCACCTGATCGGGATTGGCATGCTTAATGTCAATTTTGTTGAGAACCGGAACCACGGCCAATTGCCTTTGCTTGGCCAAATGAAAATTGGCCACAGTCTGAGCCTGGACACCATGACAGGCATCCACCAGCAAAATGACGCCATCACAGGCGGCCAGTGAGCGAGACACCTGCATAGGAGCGAGAGAAAATATTTAGCCAGGCGGTTTTGCTGAACCAATGGCGGAGGCTTACCTCATTGGAGAAATCCACATGACCGGGTGTGTCAATCAGATTTAGCAGATACAGTTCCTCCCGATATCTATAGAATATGGAGGCTGTCTGCGCCTTTACCGTAATACCACGCTCCCGCTCCACCTGCAGATTGTCCAGCACCTGATGCTGACCCGCCCCTTTCGATATGGCACCGGTTAACTCCAGCAGACGATCAGCCAAAGTGCTTTTCCCATGATCCACATGGGCTATGATGCTAAAGTTGCGGATACGCTCCACAGGCATACTGGAAAACTCGCGCAGCAGCGCATCCTGCGAGGCAGTAGAGGTCGTTTCCTCAGAACCGGCCTCGGCCTTGGCCTGTTTTGAGGAAGTGGTGCAAAGCCGCCGATGTCGTGCATCCTGTGGCCACAGTAGACTCCAATTTATAGCAGCGCAGGGGGAATGGATTAGATGATGACGATTTGCCGCCTGGGTAATCCAGCGGATGGAAATTGCCTTAAGCATGCTTCCCTGAATGTAGGGAAATCGACCTCCACTTATCGATAATTGGAAGAACGTGTGTGATTTCCCTGTCCAAATTTACCAGTATATAATGAACCGACTTTTCTAGATAGCGACAAAAGCTGGGACCATCTAGCGATAATCGATAACGATAGGTTTCAATAAAGATTATACAATCAATAGATCGGACATCTCATTCAAAACAAAAATTTGTATGCCAGTGGAACCCGCTCTCTTCAACGAAACCCACACGCAGCTGCCGTTTTTTTAGAAATTTTAATCGCGTATGCATCTGGCCTCATAGCTGAATGGGTTAACGCGTTGCCAACATTGCGCATTCTGTTAGAAGTGGTTCGAGTCGAGTTAAATATAAAGTCTTATATTTTAAATATTTGCAAATGCTCTACTCCCGAATATTTCAGCGGCGAATGCTTTTAAAATATTAGACTTTCTTATATTAGTGTTGTTAAGAAAACATTGCATTTGGGCTGTAGACAAATTTAGCAGAAAACAGAAAAATCTACAAACTTTTGCTGGACAAGAAACTACATGAAATTATGAAATCTCGTCGAACTCATTCAGTTCCATTGTTGAAATGGCATAATTTTTCACAATTCGCCTGCCTAAATAAGTACTCGAAAAATGGTTCTCGCAAAATTTTTCAATTTTTGTTGTATTCCATCCAAATTTGTCCTAAAATTAAGGGGGTATTAGTTGATGCAAAACGAAAAAATGTAATATTTGTGTAATTTCGGTTGGGTTTAATTTAATTTAATTTATTTAAAAATATTCCTGGTGCTACAAGTATAAACTTATGATTATTGCACCAGTCACAAAAATTCAATTTCTGAATCTGAATTCTGAGTCAAATCATTTTTTTTATAAGCCGAGTTCATGTTGCAGAATTTCAGCCAACAGCCAAAATTCTGATGAAATTTTTTCATTTTTTATATTAAGTCGCTCTCTTTTTCAGTCAGGAGTCATGACTTGAGCTCTCTCTCGCTCTCAGCTATGGGCGCTCTCTGGCATTCTAAAAATAGCATCAGCCTCCTAAACCTTTTGTGCGTTCCCCCCCGCATCATGAAACGGGAAAATGAAATTGTAAATTTTTTGCCTGACAAGTCGCTTCTATGAATGCTTTTTATTCTTTGGTTTGGCCGCATTCATGTATGTATGCATTCCACCCGAGTCTAAACCTTCGCAGTCTCCACAGCCCACCGAACGCCCCTACAGCCAACGGCCAAGCAGCCCTAAGCTGAAGTCTCCACAGCCCATTATAGTAGTGGTTCCTTCGGCTTACTGTGGTAGCTTCCGTTGCCACTGTTGTGGCCATCTTTCAATCCGCATTCACCTAGTTTATCCTCCTCCAATACGCCCGGCGAGTATGATCTGCCTCCAGTCTATGGAGCTGGCTGTGGTTATGAATATTGCCTCTGGTTTAATGTGCGGCCCAGCAATTTTAATCTCCAGATGCGTTTTGTGTTGTCGTTATAGCAGTATGTCTAAGTGGCTAAGTTTTGCTACCGCAGTCCAAAATAAAGGTCTTCTACCGCCCCACACAAAATGCTTCCATGAAATAGACCATGGCATTAGCACAGACAACTGAATTTCCCCTAGTGACTTCCATTTTCAATTTTATACACTCTTTTATTTTATTTGAATTAGCCCGCTTATTTTTTATACCCACAACAGCTGATTTCAGTCTGTTGCCTGGTCACACTACAATGTTTGAGCGGCTCTGGAAATTATCAAACAGTTTCCGCTCCGCAAAAATTGTCAGCGTCTCCGTACCAAGGCGTATTTAATAAGGTGGCAGCAGCGTCGACGTCGCGTTGCCTTACGAAAAATGAGATGAATTTTTCGAAACCGTAAGGCAACAGCAAAGAGGGCGACGTCGACGATTCTGCCACCTTATTAAATACGCCTTGCTCCGTACTACGCTTTAAATGGTAATTTTTATCGTTGAATCGCCAGCGCACAGTGGTCCAGCAGCGCCCCGCCTCGGACAAAACCGTAATTTCATTTTTGTTGTAAAGTTAACTTTTTTTTAGATAAATCGACAGTTTAAATACACAAATTAAGATAGCCAAAATATTGCTTTGATTTGTTTACGAATAGCCGCCTAAACTTAGTCAATTTTTCGCAATCCGAAAAATGCAAAAATTTTGTTTTATAAATTAAGTGTGACTTATCTTATCTTTGGCTATAGCATTTTTAAGTTGTAAAAATTAAGGTGTACTATTTCTCTTTTTATAAATATACAACATATCAAAATCAAAGTTGTAGTTTGTGAACAATTGCTTTTGCCGCAGGTACCTATTTTACACCTATTTTTAAACTTTCCGAGGCTTCAAAAAATTAATTGCTTCATTTTACAGTCTAATAATATTAAGGAAAATATCATTAGCCGACACCGATCGAGACCCAATTCGAGAAAAAGTAACTAATGTGAAAACAGTCAAGGTTTGATTGTGTACGCCTTAGGCCGTTCGCACACGGCTCGTATCGCCACTGTAATGCTGAGTTTACATTGGGGCACAGTGCGGCACATTTCAGGGTCACAGTGGCACAGCGCAATGTGGACGGCCAATGCCTTGGCACAGAAATCGTGTGTCACAGGAACGAGTACTTTTTAATGTGAACACAAGTACTCATTTGGCGTCACAGTGGCGGGCACGTTTGTGACCACAATTAATTGAACAGCTGATCCAATGAGTTAGCTCAAAATTACCTTATTTGAACTATTTTGACTGTGCCAAGCACATCGGCCATGCTCGTGCGACAGGGGAAAACCGCTGCTCTCTACGAGCTCTCGTTTAGGCTGAATTTTAATTTTGTTTCGCGTGCTAGAGTTTCAGATTCAGCGACAGATCAGAATATCACCCTCACGGATTGTTACACGATGGACAGAGAATGAGATTGAGATGGAGAGAGACAGAAAGAGAGAGCTATATTCGAGCGAAAGATGGAGGAAGAAAAGTAAGGACCGAGAGAAAGAGACATATAGGTTGTCCGAGAAAGTCGGAGAGAAAGTTTGAAGTATCTCGAATAAAGCGAAGCAGGGAAAGAACTTCTGGATGGCATCTCTGGATGTGTTGGCTAGCGCGTTCAGATGTTATGCATCGCTAGCTATCCCCACCTAACCTTGGTCGTTATGTTGCTTCATTGGAGAAACGACCCCTTTTTCCAGAGATAGTTACGACATCGGTTCACTTAGGGTTGGCATGGCTTCCATCACTAAACACTTTAGTTCATATTCAGTTCCATTATTTATTCACAAAATTTAACTAAACGTAATCCTGGTTTCATTATTCAAAAATCAAAACGAGTGCGAACGTGAAAGGGCAATGTAGCTGAAAACTAACATCAATAACATAATAATAATAGAGATAATATAATACAATATAATAACAGGGAGTATAAAATATAAGCTATTGCTATTAGACTTCTGGAGGCACATGTAAGAGACTCCAATGGTCGCTCGAGAGGGGTCTCCTCTGGACAGCTTGAGACTTCTATGGTCTATTTTCGGACTTTTCTCATGGCTCGATCACCGCATGACCCCTTGACCACTGGATGCACAATTGAGGTTAGCTCCGCTATCACCTGGGGCCACTCCCTGCAAATATGCATGAACGGATGGACACTGGAAACATTTTTCCCTAGTTATTTACCCTTTTGGGGACTGGCACGCCCCTAAATGAATGGATCTTTCCGATCGAATGGCCTTTGACCGCGTTTTTCTTCTACCCGCTGCACTCTCTTTTCGTTTAATTTTCGCACTTTTAAGTAATTGTTCTTTATGTTTAGACTGTCGCGAGAAACGACTACTACTTAGAAAGCTGAGATGAGAGGCAGGATGCGTTTAGCTTGTCGGTAATGAACGGAAAGACGGAAGCTGGTATTTAGCAAAGTCAACTAACCTGTCGGCGGAAATGCATTAGGCTTGTTATCATCTTGACGCTTGACAGCGCACGCACTATCGAACCTTATGAGTAGCGACTTTGCGCTGATCAATCGATAGCTGTTGTAAAATATGAACATACATATACGAGCAAAAGTCACATGGATACACATGAATACACATTTGTTATTTATATGTGTGAGTGAAGTGGATGAGGAGATCGCAAAAAGTAACGGGGCCTTCTTGCGCTTCTTCGTCTACTCTTCCTTTTGCTTGTGCTCGCAAACACGACGCTTCACTTCTCTCTTGACAACGAGTGCGTGCGGTTCATAAAAACTAAATCGAAGTGTCTACTTATTTTATTGTGTTGCTGGTTTGGATAATACTTTATTGTATTATATTTACTAATAAAAACCATAATAGCATTAGTGTATCAAACGGTTTTTTAATTTGTCTTAATTTAATTAAATCAAAACTACTCTAACTATATTAAACTTATTAACCATCGACTTCCTTTATGTCCATATCAACTTGGATCATTTTAAATAACTATAATTTTAGGGATTTAAAAAAATTAAATTTTTGTTTTTTATTTTCTGATTTTGTTGAAGCGCCACTACACACTTTCGATCAGCGCGTATGTTTTGGGTGACGCCACTTATCAGAAAGCAGACGACAAATTTTCGTGAGCCCATTTCACCTGGCGAAAGATTAGCAGTGACATTCCGCTATTTGGCTTCAGGATCCAGCATGACGTCACTCTCATGCGATGCAATTTATGAAGTATTGAAAGACGAGTACTTAAAGGTAATTGATTATGTTAATTTATTTGATATACATACATCGTATGTATAGTAATAGTATTTGATATTACTATTATATGCCGATAATAAATTAATTATTTATCTTGATAATCCTCCAGAGCCTCATACTCTGTGAATACATTCTCCTCTCCTTCAAATTGGTCAAGTTCATCCAATTGACTTGACTGTGAGTCGATCGATTTTGCGCAAACTGGTCGCTAAATAGTCACAGAATTCAGACCATATGTTAGATTTTTTGGTGGTTTCTGTAGACATGTTTCTGCATATTATCCGGTATTGGTTTCCAACGCTTCATTATCGGACTCTGAGTCTCAGAGCACATTGATACATCCGAAAACTTATCTGCTTCCAAATCCGCAGAGCAATAAAACGTTGCGTTCTACAAACTTTGTTTCGATCCGGAGCTTGATAATGATGGATTCTGAAACGAATTAAGTTATATTAATTTTAATAAATTACAGATTCCAGGTACAGCTGCTGACTGGCTTAATATTGCTAAAGGCTTTGAGGTGGAACTTTCCCAAATGCATTGGTGCTTTAGATGAAAAGCACGTTCTTATCCAATCACCACATAAGTTTGGATCTGAATACTTCAAATACAAGAAAACGAATAGCATTGTTCTAATGGTGTTGGCAGATGCGGACTATAAGTACTATACTTATATTGATGTGGGATCGTACGGCAGAGATTCAGATGGGTGAGTATTTTCCAGGTGATCGTGTTTAAAGCTTGGAATGAAATTCAATAATAAATATAAATTTCTTGTAAGTTTTCAGTTGCACTCTTTCAAAAGCACTGCCCGAAAATACTCTGAATTTGCCATCACCAAATTGTGTTGGCTATTTGCGCTTTGCGTAATTTTCTTTTGGAGTTGATCATGAGGTGGATTGAGAGCTTATACCGGGAATATGGCGGGAGTCGGCAACAGATTGTTCGCTATCAAGGATAAATGCTGGCCGTCCTAGCGAGGCTGCAACCAACATTCGTCTGCGTTTTATCAAATATTTTTCCACTGAACAAGGTGCAGTTCCATGGCAAAATAAAAAGATTTTTAAATAAATAAATAATTTAAATATATTACCAAAGATGCAGTTCTGTCCTTGCTTTGAATTGTCATAGCAATAAAATATGGAAAGGTTGGTTTCTTTTCCGACTCACTCTGGCCGCTCTTCATAGTCTTGCTTGCCTTCAATGCAATCTGCAAAAATATCAATAAAAATTCAATGACATGCGGGCTGCATTTGACTCCTCGACGGACGCATGGCCACACGGCGGTCGCGAATATTAATTTTTGGCTTATTCATTTTTTTCGATCATTCCTTTTTGGATTGTTGTTGTTTTTGTATTGTGGATCTGGCTCAGTGCTCATGAACTCGTACAATGCTCACTTTTGTGCGCAATGGGACCTCTGTGACGACAACAAGAAGCGTTCACATCAAAAGTACGCTGTGACATGCAATTTCTGTGCCGCCAATGTGGGTCACAGAGGGTCACAGACGACATGGGCACAGTGTGACGCTATGTAAACCTAGCATAACTCATTGGATCAGCTGTTCAATTAATTGTAGTCACAAACGTGCCCGCCTTGGTCGCAGAACCACTGTGACGCCAAATGAGTACTTGTGTTCACATTGAAAAGTACTCGTTCCTGTGACACACGATTTCTGTGCAAAGGCATTGGCCGTTCACATTGTCCACTGTCCACTGTGACCCTGAAATGTGCCGCACTGTGCCCCAATGCAAACTCAGCATAACGTATGCAACGTGACGAGGTGTACGAATCAATTTCGCAAGGGAAGAACCGCTCAAGACTTGTCCGCTCTGTGTAATCGTCGTAACATTCATACTGCATAACGAATATCTTAACTTTTATATTTATCTTGAAAATGTATGAAAAAATTTAAATTTAGTTTGGGAGCTATATCTAAATGATGTCAGATTGCCTTTTAACTTGGTAGAAATATGAAAATTTACACAAATAAAAAAATTGACTTTCAAAAATATTGTTAAAAAATTCGAATTCTTCTATAAAAAGTATGAAAAACTATTGATTTTTTATGGGAGCTATAACTTAATGATGTCCGATTGGCTCGAAACTTGGTAGAAATCTGGAAACAACTAAAAAATAAGTTTGATACAAATTTAGAACCCTCCACTAAAATTTCCCTCCCTATCTAAAATTTCACACAAGGTGTGAAAATTTTAATAATATAAGAAATGTACTTAAACCTTGACGAATTAAATTGTAGTTTTGGAAAACCAGCTGAGCATTACCTTATATAGATTCTGACCAAAAATCAGCACCCTAGCTTTATTAATATGGCTTACAGGTGCTTGAAAGGAAACATATTTTACAAAATGTTGACTTTGGCACTCTATAGTTTCGGAACTACTAAGTCAATTTTAATAAACTCTTAACAATATAAGACCTTGAACATTTTTTCATCAAACAAAAGAAAAAAAATGAATTCGAAATTTTGAGCGGTTCAAAAGTTACAGAATTTTGTCCAAAGCAAAACAATTTTGGACCACTGTGCAGCGTTTGCGACTTGAGAAAAATTCTGTGTAAATATTACCCTCGTACCTCTGTTGGATTCCCCCCCAAGCCCTTACTTAAGGATTGCACTGAATGTTTTTTCTTTAAAATGGCCCTCAAAAATCACTTTCTCGGGCCCAAAATATAACAAACCAACCCCTATTTTGACCCACGGCTCCACCAATTCTCAACCTAAGTTAAAGAAAGCAGCTTTGTTTGAAGCCTGTACTTAAATTTCCAATCGAGCTAAAATCGTTTTGAAAGGAAAATTCATTCTTAGCTCAACAAATGCGCTTTAGGATCTAGAATATTAATACTTATCGAACTATTTACATTACCATAAAATGGAATAAGTGGACGATGCACTTTCTTAACCCAGCATGAATTTGGATTCACTAATCTGCAAGCGTTGTTCGTTTTTAAGTCTATTCATGAATAAATTTTAGACCAAACTAAACATGTTTGACAGAAACATGCGGCACGAATACAGCTGAGCTGCTAAAAACAGTGTGACCAAAAAGAAAGTTGCTACAAAATCACCCTTTAAATATATATAAAAATGGAGTCTTTTATTTGATATGGTTTTGAAAACTCAAATAAATAACATATGTATGTATATCATTCTCTTAATTTAAGTCTTAATTGATATACACAAAAAATTATGTTAAATAAATATCAGACCCAACATTAAGGCTTGAAACTTTCTAAGTAAAAATAATATTGCCGGATATCAGCGATGAGCATGTGTGGCAACTGCTTGCCAACCTTGACGAAATTATCACCATACTTCTTGAACGCCTTTGAAAGCTTCACCAAATCTTGTGACTTCCAGCGATGGAAACGAACGCCGCGTGCCGAAATAATGGTGGGCAAGAGGCGCTTGGTCTCGGCTATGTCATAGCCGTTGTTACGCAGCACATAGAGTGCCTGCTCCTCATCGATGTCATAGATACCGGCAGCTATTTTTATGTAGTCATCCATTTCCGCATCCATATCCTGTGTCATCGGCTGCGGTGACCACAAAATTGACGCACGGTGCGCCTGTTCTTCTTGCGGCATGAATTCCGGCAAAGTGGCCGCTTGCATCGCCCAGTAAGCGGCGTTTCGTTTTGGTTTTGGTTTTGGTTTTCGCCGGCCCATGCTATTTTTGGTCAAATAAAGCGAAATTAATGTTAATTCTGTGCCAAGCTGAATAATTTACCTTCAAATATGTATGAATCAAATGAAAATTAAATGATTGATACAACGTCAATATTGCAGTGTAAAAATCTGACAATTAACGCTAAGACAGACAATTAAACGAACTTATTAAATTTCATTTCACCGATGTATTTCTAGTGAAGAGCGTTTAAAGCTTGTCACGGAAACTCCATATAAAAAAAATTATTGCGCACGAAATTCGCAGAATTAGGCATATCGATATGACAGTGCTGCCAATCGGCATCAACGTGTCACGCGTTAGTCACACAATGAGTGATTATTTCGAAGGAGTGAAATATACGTAAGCCATATTTTGCATTGTCACGTTGTGGCGCGGTGTTTAAAAATGAGTAATATATGCGCAACTTTCCATTAGCTAAAAAACTTTTCATTAGAAGATAAAATTGTGCTGTGGCAGCATTATGATAGCGACTTGTCAAAAATCATCTGGGAAAGTGAAGGTGCTGCCCTTGAAATGTTATTGTGATGTTATTCACAATTGTTTGTTTTTTCTAGGAGACCATTGCAACGCGGCTTGGGCTTTGTTAAAGGACAGCTTACGCTGCCGGCGTGCTAAGCACGCCAAGAGTGGGAGCGATAGTGGCGTACCCATCGCAATTCAAGGAGGCAGCGATGTAGAGTGGGGGTCAGCTCCACATATGTCTTTCTTGCCAGACTTGTCGGCGTTAATTCTCTTTTACAGAACCTATAGCTCTTGTAAGAGATGGCTGATGATGAGGAACATTGGCCCAGCTCTAAGTGATTCATTTGTGGACAACGGCGATTCTGTATGTCGAACGGATGAGCTGCACAACTTTGCAATGGTCGGACTATGGGACTTCTTTGTCACCGCAAGTTGTAGACGATAGATAAATGATAACGATTCAGCCCCTTCCCTAGTCGTGTCCATAGAGAACCATTTGCCTATTCAAAACAAAACTCTGTCGAACCCCTTGGTGCCTTCACTACAGCTTTTTATAAATCACAGAAAGCTATTGTATCAACTATTGCATCATTGGAGGCCACCATAACTATTCGCTGTTAATTAATTTGAATTTTCCCGTCAAGTTGAGTTTGTAAACAAAACAACAAGAGATGAGCGCTTTTTTTCGCACTTGCTACACTGTGGAACACTAAAAAGTCGATAGAGTCGGGACCAAAAAATTCTGAAAGGGTATGATGGTGGTACAAAAACCATCGCTGGGTTTGGTCTGGTTAGCTGCCGTTTTCTTTTCAGCTTCTGATTGGGATTCGCATTTCCATATCTCGTAAACTATTTAGAGTTTCGCTTTGACGTCTTAGAGAAATTCGTTGCTCTTGGCTTAGCTTACAAAAAATTCTTAAGTAGCAAGTCAAAAAAGTCACATCTTTATACTCAAAATTACAAAAATGTCTTAAAATCATCATGATTTCCTCTCATTTTGTACTGTTTTTCGACTTTGATCTGAAAACTGTAACGAATTTGACTAAGCAATGAAGGACAAAAACGTAGCTTGGACTTAAATAAACAAACGATTGGAACATACCAACTTCATTCGATTGGTCTTTCGTATAGTTACGGGCCCTTAAGCATGTAGAATTGGAACCAAAACTCGAAAAATGGCAATCTTTGGTACCAATTGGCCGACACAGTCAAATATTTCGATTGTTGTTTATTAAATCAAGAAAATTAGTATAAAAACATAACTTAAAAACTGTTATTATGAAAATGTAATTATTTTTATTTATTTTTAGTTGTTAGTTTTTTCGAGTTTTTATGACAGTTGTACGTGCTTGTGGGCCTATAACTATATGAAAGAGTACCGAAATGAAGTTGGTTCGTTCTAACGGTTTGTTTATTTTAGTCGAAGCTGCAACTTTGTGCTGTATTACTTGACCAAATTTGAAACGGGTTTCAAGATGAAGTTGAAAAACTGTAGAAAAGTGGTCAAAACTTGATTTTTTTGGGCAACTTTTGTAATTTTGAGTATGAAGATATAATGTTTTTGATTTGCTACAAGGAAATGTTTTGTAGGCCAACCCAAGTGAAACAACTTTGTTTAAGATTTAAAAGCAAAATTCACAATAATTTACGAGATATGGAATCGTTAGTCCGACTCTGAATCTGAATCAATAAAAGGAAAACGGCAGCTAATCAGACCAAACCAAGACAGGAATTTTATACTACCATCACACCCAGAATTATTTGGTCTCGACGCTATCAATTTTTTTGAGTTCAAAAATGTGTCACAGTGCTATCGGCGAAATAATGTGCAGAGATTTCGCACACATTTCGCAAGTATCTCCGTACCAAGCTTAAAGACAAAACAGGTCACTAAAAGCCAAATATGTTTAAAATCCTTTATAAAAATTTCGGGATATGATGGTGGCGATGGCATCAATAAAGTTTTTCGTTTCTTGTTTTTTTGGTCGCTTGAGCCGGTTTGATGCCTAATAACCCACACGGCATATCAACTAGAATTGGAGAAGAAGCGTCGGTGAGGTTTCAAATGAGATTGCGCATCAAAAATCCTATCCATATTCTGCAAATAACCTTAATAACTTTGAGAGAACACAAGGGAACCTTAAGGCATATTTAAGCTGAAACATTATTCCTGTCACTTTAAGTGGGGTTTAAATCAGGGCTGCAAACCGGTTTTGAACCGAACCGGTTCGAACCCGGAATTCCGGCTTTTTTCTTACTGTGAACCAAACCCTGAACCGAACCACGAGGATGAAAATAGATGAACCTGAACCTGTTCCGAAAGCAAGCTTTTGGTTCGGTTCAAAAAAAAATTATACATACACACAAAGGGCGGACTGAAGATTTATACACTAGCAATGAAGGAAGTCCATATCCAGCACACGAGCGCCAATCTCACGTCAACTATAGTCTACGTCTTACAGTCTTACAATGTATTTATGCTTCAGGTGTATACCTATTGTATAGTAATTTTATAAATTTTGGTTCGAACCCGGTTCTGAAAATTGTTTTGGGTTTGCAGCCCTGGTTTAAGTCTATATACTGAACTTTCTGTAGAATTTTGGAGTTTTGCAGCCTTGATGGAAAAATATCTATTCAATCAGTTATTAGCTCTGAGTTCGTATACTTACTTAATCTGGATGTAACAAATATATGAAGCTATTCCTTAAAAAAAAGATTTGTAAGTTTAGTTTTATAATTTGAAAATACATTTAATATAATTTTTCGTTTTTTTTTTTGAATAGACAATAGTTTTGACATAAGTAACACCAGTACATTTACAACATTTTTAATTTACAATTTGATAAAGACAAGTAAAAAGACAAAAAGTGACGGAATATTATAATGCAGCAGTAGCTCGGCAGCATTCTTTTCATGTGGTAGAATCAAGGTATGGCAATGGCACATCATGTGCATTTCCAGTGCATCAGTTGAACCATACTTCAAATAAGTCCATTCTACACATTGCGGTAAAAATAGGATGGCCGATATGGAAAACAGGTTCAACGAGGTTTGTGGGATTTTGGGATGTGTTGATAAAGAAATGAGCATAAATTATTAATAAGTAATTGAAGGTTACTACAAAAAAAAAAAGGAAATACTTACTGATGCATGATGTTTTTTCAAGATTTTGATAAATTCTCCATTAATAAACTATTCCAGTGCATCAGTTGAAACCAACTTCAAATAAGTTCATTCCGTATAGAAAGCAGGCATTACCTTCATTATTTTGGCATGTGTTGATATTAGGAAGAGATGAGCAGTTAGTGTTAACTCCATAAAAAATACTTACTAAAACATTTCTTCATATATCCTCCGTTAAATGATGCAAGCTTGGTCCATTTGTCCAGTTGGCATATGATGATTATGAGGTTTTTACCAAAATGCCTTATCTCCCCTCCAAATATGTGATGGAAGTTCCTACATAGATCTTAACGAATTCGCAAGTTGATTTAAATAAACATGTGCAAAGATAAAGATAAATAATGAATATTGCGAAAAAGTTACTTAGAGTTGATACAAACGCTAGAAAATATTCCTTTAACATCACGAAGAACAAAAATTAATAATACACTTGAAACTAGGATATCAAACTTGGTTCTGGGTCCTAAACGCAGTAATCAGTTTTGAGCTATGATGTGATGTTTCAGATCCAACCGAAAGCAGTTGGAGCTGGGACCATGAGAGAAAACTATAAAAAAACCATATAATCGAATGTTTAAAATTATAATGGAATAGATTCACGCATAAAGAATGAAAAATAGAAGAAAGGTTCAAAAAAATTCCACTAAACTCAGTTTCCTTTGAACTGTTTTAGAAGAACTAGAAAACAAATCGTGATATCAAATAAAATATAAAAAATTTACAGACCGATAGGCAAGAGAAGCAAATGAAATAATTTGGTAAACTTATTCAGGTTCTAAATTTAGTTTAATTGCTTTAATTCGGAAAGTGATAACCAGATATATAAATGAAATATTAAAAAATATAAAGAAAGTCTGCAGAAGAAATAAAGTTTATTCCATTTTAGACAAAATCAACCCGAAATACAACTCTTTGACAGAATAATATAGTAAACGCTTAGGGATATCGTGGGCAAATCATAAAAATTAGAAAGCGCTCAGAGCTTAAATCCGACCTTAAGCTTTTTTAAAAGAATACAAAATCTTGCTAAGTGATATACAGTCAATAGGTTTGACTAAAAAAACAGATAAGACGATTTGTCTCAATGATTGACATTGAATACACGAAACCGAAGAAACAGATACAACAAAATAGTAAAGAAAAAGCAAACTTAATAAAACGAAACAAAATAAATTAATTGCTTTAATTGGGAAAGTGGTGTTCAGATATTCCATACAAAAGTCGAGTATATTTTTTTAAGATTTCAAAACAAATCTGATCTCAAATAAAATATGAAAGAAAGTCTACAGAAGAAATAAAGATAATCCTATTTTAGACAAAAACGATCAACCGCTTTGGCATAAAGCTGGTTGGTCATTTATAATCATTAAGAAACTTTAATTCTCACCAATCATGTGTGCGCCGGTATCAAAAAACTACAGTAAAATGCTCAATCATACTGTCCCACAAGAGATCAAAAAATTAAATCGAACCGAGAGCATTCTTTACAAATTGAAATACAAATACAACGCAAACGCATAGAAGGAATCATTCTCCTACCACAAAAAGTATATATATTCTTGATCAGCATGACGAGCTGAGTCTATTGAGCTTTGCCCGTCCGTCTGTCTGTTTCTACGTCCCTCAGTTTTGAAGCTATCGAGCTAAAACTTCGCACAGAGTCTTCTTTTGGCTGCACGCTGATAATATGTCGGAACCGCCCGGATCGGATGACTACTTCCTTGTAGCTGCCATAGAAACGATTGTTCGGAAAATGGGTTTTTGTGAGAAAAACTTTTTTGTTTTCAATGCTAGCGCTGTTAAACTCGGTCATTATTAAAATTGACTGTTTTCAAACTGATCTGCGAAGTTTGGTAGAAGTCTGTAACCGTTGGAGCGATCTTTTTCAAGTGTATTAAAACTTCGGCAAAGACGTTTTATAATGGAACAGAAATAACTAATAGATTAAATAGGAACTTTTTTTTAAAATAATGCCACAAAGAAAAACAATTTCGCCTTCTCACATTAGCTCGCTGTCAAAGGGTTCTTTGCTCAGCTACCCGGAGGATACCTACACTCAAAAAATTATTTTTCTATATTTAAGAAAATCGCCCTAAAGTCGAAATCGCCTTAAAATTTAAAGCTCTCTTAATACCTGGGTATGGTCCTGGACAGCAAGTAGCGTTGAAAACCCAATGCAGCGGACACCTGAAGGAATACAGTACGCTTAAAATAAATTTCATACAAATTTTCTATTAGTTTGATACTTACCCTCTATTTATTAGCTTCCGGCCATGCGCTTGACATTAGATGAAACTTCTCTGAACTATTTTCCACACCACCCATTTGAGGTATAGTTCAAGGCGCGTTTTTTTTTTTGTAATGTGGTTTCCCCAGAAGGCCTAGTCCACATATGCTCAACAGTGTCAGATGGTCACTGCAAAAGGAATGTCACTGTCATTGAAGAAGAAAAATAATTTTACCATTCGGCGTGTAACTAATAACTACGCGGACATGTTGGGGGAATTTTATTTGCCCAATCTGCCAGCTATGCCCAGACTCACAGCAAATTGAAGTTGGAATACAGTTGAAATGACTATATAGAAAAGCTTGGCATGAATTGCCATCAGATCGAAGGTTTATGTATTAATAAAAAAAAGGCTGTATGACGGGATGCTCAACGATGAGACCGAAATTGTCATTACCGATCAGTTGGTGTCGCTGTTCATGGCTGCAGAGTTCATGCAGATGATAACTATTTCTATCCACTTCTAAATTTATAAGTCAAGTCGTAGTATAATATTTTGTATAATGAAAAAGATTAATAAAAAAACGAAACAAAATAAATTAATTGCTTTAATTCAGAAAGCGGTGTTCAGATATTCCATACAAAGGTCGAGGATATTTTTTTAAGATGTCAAAACAAATCTGATCTCAAATAAAATATAAAGATTATCCCGTTTTAGACAAAAACGACCAACCGCTCAAGAAGAATAATAAATTGAATAATTTGAAGAATAATATTATATTAGTAGCCCAATATTTCGTAACGCAGATTTTTCCAATGTATAAATAGATATCAGAATAGGAATATTTAAAACTTTAAACAACAAACAATGAAAATAATGGCATCAAGACTAAATAGCATTGATGTACAAAAAATAATAACGGCTCCGACACGATGGGGGAATTTTATTTGCCCACTCGGCCAGCTATGCCCCGACTCACAGCCAATTGTAGTCAGAGACGTTATTAGATCTGACACCTATGCTTAAGTAGGAACAAAAAAATATAGAAAAAGCAAATAAATATTAGACTACCTTTAAGACTTTGGACCTTAAGTGTTAAGGTATTGGCAAAAAATCGAATGATGGCCACACTGTATAGAGAATGGACGATGACGAAACCGAGAGTAGAACGTAGTCGATGGTAGAAGATGGACGAATACAGAAGCTGTAATTAAAATTACAAGTAAACATAGACAGAAAAAAATCCATATCGGCAAACCGTGAAGAGAAAAAACACGTATAGAGACATTGTAAATAGAAAACCGTGTTTAAATAGTGAACCCCGAAAAAACTCTCGTTTATAAAAATAAAGAAAACTACAAAGTTCAAACAATTGTGTGGCCTTTGAGAAGGGCAACCGGTACGTACCGGTATACCGAAATAAGAAAGGAGGTACCGGTACGGAACCGAATACCGAAATATTAAAACCAAAACAGAACGTTTTACCAAAACACAAGTTTCGGTACGTACCAGAAGTGGAACCGGAACCGAAAGACGATTCGATTTGATTCCCAAGTCTCAAGCAAATGGAATACAGGTGAAACGTTTGAAGAATAATCAGATACGACGACTAGATAGGAAAGCTTGGCATGAATTGCCACCAGATCGAACGTTTTCGGACATAATTTGGAAAAGCAAAGTTAAGAAAAAAATCAAAATAAAATTAAATATATAAATTCTTCAAATCAAACTTGAAATAAAGTATAAAAGTAATAACAACCGGCAAATCTCTGACCCGTTGGGGGAAGATTTTTTAGCCAGATGATAAGTATTAAAAAATTATTATATAGAAAAAATAGAAACAAAATAAATCAAATTTAATATAATTATCATAAAACTTGAAATTATATAAACTAACAACCGGCAAATCTGACCCGTGGGGGGGGGGGGGGGGGAAGTCCTGCGTAGCAGTACAAGAGAGATCAGTATGAAAACAAGCAAACGAGCAGGACAGATGTTCTCAAAACTAATAAAATATACGGTCCATTTAAAAAGCTCATTTAGATCATCTAAAACAATATAGGCGCACCGTTACTCTTCGACGCAATGGATTTCAAGTTGAAAAATAAAAGAAACGGATAGTCTTAGAAGCGCCTTTTTGTTAGGTTTTGGTACCCACCGCTGATCCCTTTTTAAGGGCTTAAACAAGTTTTCGTAATTCGAATCGATTCATAATGAAAACCTGTGCGATCCCAAGTAGAATTTGGGTGCAATTTGTGCCTGGTTTATCTGCTCACTGAGGCTCAATTTATGGCTCATGCATTAACAGTAATAAACGACACCACCAATTCAATTGCCCCAAATGTTGGATTGGCCTTGAAGATCCCGCTGGCATCCTGTCTGAGCATCCGAGTCAGCGGTTGCAGCCAGTGCAGATTTATCAGCACAACGGTATATAAATAATAAAGAAAATCATAAAGAAACAATCATACTGTCCTACAATCATACAGTCTAATCTATCGAGCTAAGAGAAAGAAAAGATGCAAAGTAGACGAACCCATAGTTATGGCCACAGCCTACGTCAATTTTCTAAAGAAATTTTACATTATAAGAATAAAAAATAAAAAAAATAATAAAATTGGTGGTCCAGCGCATTCATGTATTGAATGAGATGAATAATAGCAATTCGAAAAGAAGCGCAATAGACGAACCCATAGATATGTTCATAGACTGTGTAAACCTTCAACGCCATCGTTATTACAGACCAGTTGGTGTCGATGTTCAAGGCTGCAGAGTTTTTGCAGATGATTTATGGCTGATGCATTAACAGTAATAAACGACAGCACCAATTCCATTGCCCCAAATGTTGGATTGGCCTTGAAGATCCCGCTGGCATGATCGGGCACATCCTGCCTGAGCATCCGAGTCAGCGGTTGCAGCCAGTGCAAATATATCAGCGCAACGGTATATAAATAATAAAGAAAATCATAAAGAAACAATCATACAGTCCCACAAGAGATCAACAATTAAATGAAATTAAAATAAGGTTCCCATGGCCACACGCATGGATGACGAATGCGTTGACAAATCCAATAAGAAAATTTCAAATTTATTTTGTTCATCTTTATAATAGAACAGAAATAACTGATAGATTAAATAAGAACTTTTTTTAAAATAATGCCACAAAGAAAAAAAAATTTCGCCTTCTCACATTAGCTCGCTGTCAAAGGGCTCTTTGCTCAGCTACCCGGAGGATACCTAGCCCCCACTTCAAATGACGAAGTGGCTGGACTGGAGGTTGTGAGCTGCTTGGCCTGAACGAAATGAGGAATCGCTCTGGCCATTCCCAGGTGAATGGCGATCAGATAACTTTCCGCAC